>JAZEWT010000003.1:13534733-13548484 GCA_036362905.1 Mordacia mordax
CAGGATTTAAAATGTGACTAACCATATTGCCTTGCCCAATAATAATAGTAATTTTATTAGAACAAATATAAATCAAACTACCGATCTTTAAAAGAAATAATTACAAAATAAACAAGCTAACTATGCCATAATTATACCAGTAGTGCTTCTAGAGTTTTTACCATAAAGGTATTATACAAAGAGTCAAAATGTCGTAAATAACAAATCTGTGCCCAGAGGACGACGTTGCTTTCAAAAAATTTAAAAATATAGACTTTTAAGCCACACGTTGGAAAAATTGAACGTGTGAGACAAAGGTTTCAGAAAAGAATTCGGTCTTAAGTGGTAAAAATATAATCAATTACTTAGCTGAATCGTTGAATAAAAATAAAGGCAAAACGTGTCTTTAGTCGCCATGTCGGGAAGGGTTACATTAGGGATAGGGATGATGGTCCCTGTTTGAACGTTTGTTGTATCGCAGGAATCCCGCATCCAGGCTTTGCATGCTCACTGGGTGTTTTCTTCTGCAATAATAAACATCCGTCTCTCTGATTCACTGGTACAGGTGGTAGCAGTTAACACCGTTTGTACCGATGTGCATCTGCGTGAACAGTGGTCTCACTGCCATTCCAATGCATGAGCCCAGAGCACACAAATCATCTGTTTCACCACTTGAAGTGGCATTATTTGAGTGATTACAATATCTCTATATTCAGCTCAGAATCAGTACCTGCTTAATCCTGTACAGGATCGCAGGGGGCCGGAATCTATCCCGGTAGACATAAGGTGTGTGGTGCCCAGCCTCGACCGTGCCAGGCCACGTGCAGGTGGGGAGTGCGTTAGACTTACCCCCTTCCCCGTGTCCATGCAAGTTGCCAGTGAGTCACAGGGTGCTGGGCGGCCGAATGAGGCAATGTGTTTGTCACCCACGCTGGGCGGCTAATGAGTAACCAGGGTGGCAGTTAAAGCTGGTGCATAAGGGATCATAAACGAGGGCACGCGTGCGCTAGGAGAGATCCTCGCCTGGGAAGTGTTTGAGGAGGCCGAGCACGATGTAGGAGAGCACTGATGTGTGTATGGGGAGAGGGGGGGGCGAATAGACCATTGTGGGCTGCTACCCGGTCGTATGTTGGGTAGAAAATAAAGCATTGAAAACATCCAGGAGACCTCTGCCGCATGCGCCGCATGCGCCGCATGGCCGCACGCGCAAGTTGGACCCACGGGTGTCTGGCGGGGATGACGACTGAGGTCGACTGCCTTGGAAGGTTCCCCACCGAAACACCACAGGTACAAGGTGGGGCTTTACTCCAAAATTTACGAGATTTTACTCCAGATGTGACGCCAGTACATTGCAGGGCACTTTTTGGGGGCAATTTACTCAGCAGGCCAGTTAACTTAGGCAGTAGAGTGTTTTTGGATGGTGGAAGGAAACCGAAGTACGCGGCGAAAACCCACACGGACACTGGGAGAACACGCAAATTCCACACGGAAAGGCACCCGAACCGGGAACCGAACTCGTGCCCTTCTTGCTGTGAAGCAGCAACGCTACTCACTGGTCTACCGCACCACCCAGGTCTTCATGTTCACCAATCTCTATCTGTGATAACTGCTCTCCATAGCTGTACTGTCGGGATGTCAAGTGATCCTCCTATGTGTATACTTGAGCAAGTGTTTGCATACATGGCCGTCCGTAGTGAGTGTAGTAAGTTTGAATCATTTCTAAGTGCACATTTTATCTGCACAACACAAAGGCTTTTAAGTCTCATTTCAGCTTTACTTCCCATTTATTCATGATTATTCTTCTGAAACGTCAAAGAGCAATATTCCGCAAATGACATCAGAGAGAGAGAGACATCCTGGCTTGAAGCAGTCACGACGGTGGAAAACGTCATCAACTAGTGATGTCAAAATAACGCGACATGCTTGGAACAAGATCGACCGTAGGGCAGGTAACTCTGCGAGTAACAATGCATTCTGAGATAACCATTTGAAATGAGTGGGCTTGCAGATCACGCTCTCTTAATAATAATAATAGCCACACAAAGACCCGACTCAAGGTGGTACCAGCACGCGTTCTGAACCATGGACTTCTACTACTACACACGCACGTTACACCCTATGGTTCGACTGTCACACTGGCATCGACTACAAACTCATGTGGAGTCACGGCGCTCTCTCCACTGAACGCGGTTGCTTGCCTCGCGGATCGAAATCCTCCAGTAAACTCATCTCATCTCATTATCTGAAACCGCTTAATCCTATATAGGGTCACGGTGAAGCCGGAGCCTATCCCGGAAACACAGGGTGTAAGGCAGGAATACACCCCTCCACACAGAAAGGCACCGGAGCCGAGAGACTCGAACCCGGGACCTTCTTGCTGTGAGGCGTCAGCGCTAACCACTGCGCCACCGCGCCGCCCCCTCCAGTAAACGATAACACAATATCTGCAGCACATTGTAACATGGTGGTCCACATGTCTTGTGAGCCCTATTTCATTGACCCATGACGGGTTTTTTCCCCTCTGCTGATTTATTTGTTTTAAATAACTCCTATTTATTCCAGATGTCTGATACGCGTTCATGTACAATTTAAGAATGCCTTGAAGTGAGTGTATTGGCCCCTGAACAATCACAAACCGATTGCTGTGGCAATCTCTCTGTGCCCTGCTATTACTAATAATACAAGCGCCACTAAGTGGACGTGACGCCACCACGCAGCTTGTGCCAGGCTACGTGCACCTCGAGGCTACCTGAAATGTAAAAGACTCGCTGCTAAGAGATCACGGAATACACAGCACACAAGGTATGGATATACCCACGATGGGACCGCCAGTCTATCACAGGGCACTGGTAAAATATATTCTGGCCAGTTAACAGAGGCACCGTGTGTCTTTGAACAGTGTGGGGGGGGGGGGACCAGATTACCCAGCAAAACCTCTGCGGACACGAGGAGAACACGCAAACTCCACACATAAAGACACCCGAGCTGGGAACGAAACCCGGAACCTCCTTGCCGTGAGGCGACAGGCTAGTTCATGGCTAGATTACTGTAACCTGGTCTGAGATTGGCTCAGCACATTTTTCATGGTTAGTGAAAATAGGTACCAGGTTGTGGGACTTCAACAGTGGTGATCTCATGAATTAACTGGCCCTTTGGTGAAAATGTCTGGGCCAGTTTCTGAGAATGACAATTTTCACCTCGTAGATAAACTGACCTCTTCATAGGAATGTACATTTTTAAACTGCGGCTTACATGGGAAATGAGCACTACCTTAGCGCACGTTGGAACAAATACTTTGTAACGTGTTAAAAACGACCTCCATCCTAAGAGATATTTACATGTTAATACTCACTGGTAAGGTGTGATAATGACACGTTATTGTATAAAATATGTAAAGTACATAATTTACATAGTAACACAGATATGGACAGGCATTAGAAAAGTTAGCAATAAATAAGTGAACATTTATCTCGTCTTTGATCACGAGACTTTTGTTTTATCACTAAATTTACCACTGTAGCCAAGGAAATTAATGAGCAACAGAATAAATTACCATATAGAGCAAACTACACTACATGCAAAAGGGACGTTAATATTAGACTGAACCAAATTGTTTGATGCGTTGGCAGTGGCATACGAGCACAAATAACAAAAACTCCAACAATAATAATTGCATTTCCAGAGCGCTTTTCACCCGAGGGTCACAAAGCGATGTACAGAGCTGCGGAGAAAACGGCATGTCAACAACAGCGACATAACGGCAAATTAGCAACAACGTTTTTACAACAACGTGAGCTTGAAAGGAAACATCTACAATAGGCAACATTTTAGGTAATGCGGCATCTTGGTTACTCCACATTTGCTAGGCAGGGTGGGGAAAAATACTGTATACTCAATACAGAAGGAAATCAATCTACTTGCTTTGCTGCTATTCTCTGGCAAGCCAAGCGATGACGACCTCGCAACCCGGCAAGTTTGGGAGTCTCGCGAATGTGTCGGTGTTTGTGTGTGAGATCCACGAACCTTCGCTGGATTACAGGAATATACCAGAAATATCTCGACAAATGGCAGGACCACTGGAACCCCTGCGTTGCATCAGCAGATTACTTGAAGAATATACATTTGTTTAGGGAAGCTGTCCTTTAGTTTCGTCTAAATAAATGTGGTCACGGTCATGTGTTTTTTTATCAAAACCTCATATGGCCACCAACGGCAAGATGCTGGCAGCTGGGTCAATCTGTCATTCTCCTGGCAACAATAAAATTAGTACCAGTCAGCAGCCGTCATCTAATCGAAACACTGACCTAATCATTGCAGTGTGGAATGTTCACCCCTGGTTTAAGGTGACAGACGAAAGTCCTGCAGTACAATCATCATTGCTACCAATAAACCCTGTGCTATTTTTCATCTTGCTCGTTCATCAGCATTATTATCTTCAGTGTGCTTATCCACTACAAACCGCAAAGAGCAAACAACGCACGCAAGCTTCACTGCTGCCGCATGAAAAATAGATTCCGGAAAGCGTTGTTGTAGTTCTTGTTGAACGCCGTGTAGATAAGGGGATTGAAGAATGAGTTCGAGTAACCGAGCCAGAGGAAGATGCTCTTCCACAGGGGCGGAACGTCGCACGAGCAGAGCGGGCTGATGAGTTCCGTGATGAAGAACGGGATCCAGCAGAGCACGAAGACGCTGATGAGGATGCCCACCATGAGCGCCGCGCGCTTCTCCTTCTGCTCGCGCCACGTGTCGCCCTCGCCAGTCTGGAAGGTGACGGTGGCGTGGCGCACCGTGAACACCATCTGCGGCTTGTGCGACGGCTCGTCGTTCGCCTTCGAGCAGAGCGGAGGCAACGCGGCGGCGACGACGACTCAATAGAGGCACACAGCGGTACGTGACAGCACGCGCCGGCACGAGCAGCGCCGCACGCACCGTGTGTGTACAGCGCAAGGTCCGTTGAGCTGTGCAGCTCTGTTCAACCGTTACCCGGTGAGGAAGGGTAAGAGAGTAACAGCATATCGAGGCACCGGGGACAATTTCGTCAGGACAATTAACCAAGTCTGTGGGAGGACACCAGAATACCTGGCAAACACCCAGGCGTGGGTTTTCACCGCACTTCCACCGTCCAGAAAAAAAACACTGCTGCCTAGGTTAATTAGCCTGCTGAGTAAATCACCCAAAGTGCCCTGCGATGTACTGGCAGCACATCATTGGTATAGCCTGCCTTGAGCTTATTATCTGCCGGGATAGGCTCCGGCCCCCTGTGACCCATGTCACCAGTGTTAACTGATGAGATGAGTTGCACGTATGTATGTTGTACATGTTGAGATGTTAATTAGAGAATTATATAGTTTTTGTTTCGTAGTATTGACTGGTGTTTGAGATGTTGGGATGTGAGACGGTCTGAGTCCAATGTGGTTATTGTTCGGCATCACGTTTAACTGTGGGGATTCTGTGGGCGAACCACTCTTAATGTCAGAGGAGCCGAATCGTCATGGCATACTTGGATCGATGGTTGCGTCGCGCGTTAATATGTGCGGTTATGATGGTGCAATTCAGGAGGGGTGAATGTAACCAGTGTTAACGGATGAGATGAGTTGCACGTACATATGCCGCACATATTAATGTTAATTGGGGAATGATGCGGTCGTATTAGCGTAATGCACGCACCCACGTACAGTCAGCTACGCACCCCCCCTCATCGGACTGTGTTCGGAGTTGTTGGGAGGTGAGCCGCGTTGTTCTGTCGCTCCTAACATTTCGCCAAATCATGTTAAAATGAGAGTGTACATGTAAGAAACATGTATAGGGTCTGTTTAACAGTAACATGTGTTGCACTGTCTGCAGGCGAGCGAGAGGGGTTAATGCGATTGTAACGCGCGGATGTTACAACGGCTGTTGCTGCAGATACGTGGATGATGTTCGCTATGGTTCTCGATCGTAAAGATTGCGCTTTTATAGAAGCGATAACTGTGTGGTGCTAGTTTAGGGTGTTGAAGTGTTGGACGTGTGATGGTCTGGTAGTGAGTTCATAGTGATGTTGATAATTTAGGGGTTTTGGTGGGAAAACACGCGGTCCTCAGAGGAAGTCGTCTTCGCTCTATTGGATGTGGCGATACCGGCGGTGTTAATGCAGAATGTTATATCTTATCTCATTGTCTGAAACCGCTTAGTCCTATACAGGGTCACGGTGAAGCCGGAGCCTATCCCGGCAGACACAGGGCGCAAGGCAAGGATATACCGACGATGGGACGCCAGTCCATCGCCGGGCACTGCGGGGCAATTTAGCCTGCGAGCCAATCAACCTATCCAGGAGCATGCTTTTGGACTGTGGGAGGAAACCGGAGTACCCGGCGAAAACCCACGCGGACACGGGGAGAGCATGCAAACTCCACACAGAAAGGCACCCGAGCCGAGAGATTCGAACCCGGGACCTTCTTGCTGTGAGGCGACAGCGCTAACCACTGGGCCACCGCGCCGCCCAGAATGTTATATTTCCTCATATTTTATATATTCTGTTAACATGTTAAACGTCAGTCAGCTACGCCCCCTCATCGGGGAGTGCGTTAGTCGTGAAGAGTTGTTGCGAGGTGAGCGAGAGGGGTTAATGCGATTGTAACGTGCGGGTGTTACAACGGCTGTTGCTGCAGGTGCTGTGCCTGCGGAGTTAATAAATGTAATCATTTCTAGAGAAGATACGTGTGGGATCGAGTCCTTGTGGTCGAAGAAGAATATCAAGGTTGCATTGGCGCCGTGACTCGGATCTTCTGTAAATCTCATCTCATCTCATTATCTGAAACCGCTTAATCCTATACAAGGTCACGGTGAGCCGGAACCTATCCCGGAAACACAGGGCGCAAGGCAGGAATACACCCGACGACGGGTAGACCACTGTCAATTGGTCGCCGAGTGTTCTGTGCAACGTCGAGCGGGAGATATCGATCCTGTTGTCTGTTGTGTCGGAGTGATGGCGGACGAACAGCTGGAAGCGCGGGAAGATGTGAGAGTGAGTGAGGTGGTGAGCAAGAGGGCGAGTGTATTGGTGAGCAGGGTGAGTGCAACGGTGAGCAAGAGGGTGAGAGTATCGAGTGTCGGTGAGCCAGGAGCGGTGCATGCGTGGCGCGAGGGGCATTGAACAAAAACACACAACGCAGAACTCTACCATCGGAATCACCTCCTCCTCCTCGCCACGTGTGCACTCACGTGCGCCGAGTTCACCTGGATATCTGACATCTCGCTGGCCTAGGCGCCGGCCTGCAGTCTCTCGTGCGATCGGTGGCCGTATCGTTGGGTATAGAGGGACGGTGCAGGTTGGCGCCGGCTACACCCAGTACAGGATTAAGTGGGTATTGATGATAATGATGAAAATTATAATTGCACTTCCAGAGCGCTTTTCACTAGAGGGTCACAAGCGCTGCACAGAGCTGTGGAGAGAATGGAATGTCACCAACAACGACGACATATGAACGGCAAATTAACAACAATAACGTTTTTTTAAATTATAAATCTGAGCTGTGGAGAGAACGGCATATCACCAACAACAATGACATGAACGTACATCAACAACAATAACGTTTTTTTTAATTTTTTGTTACAAATCTGAGCTGTGGAGAGCACGGCATGTCAACAACAACAGATGCGAACATCAGGAGAGAATCACTAAGTGTTTGAAGGACTGGGCAGGCGTCCATGAGATGCAGGCTAATGGGTGTGAGTCAGAGCCGGAATTGGATAAGGTTAATGTGATTCCGGTGTGCGAGCAAGACAATGGAACCCCTTTCAAATGGACCCCGACTTTCGTCCATTGTTCCTGGAAGAGAGCAACGCTACAGAAGAGATTTGACATATACATAGTACCCACATATAAATAGGAGTCACACACGACACACACACACAGCGCCTGAGGATGCCTCAAACGTGTGAGGCGAAACGTCACGATGGAGGGAGAGGAAGCGATCGACACAGCTGTCCCGAGAGAGCAGCTTTTCTAAGCAATCATCAAACATCAGCAGTTCAATGAAAAGTCAAATAATGGCGACAATTCAGAGGACATAAAATTAGCGATAAAAATAATTGTTGAACAAACGAACGAAGGAATACGTGTTTTCCTGAGCAGGTGCAGGTCGAAAGCGAGCCCGAACCCCAGTACCACAGCAGTAATCCGCATCAACAGTCCTAGCCAGAGGACTTAAAAGCCTTGCGGAACAAGCGAGTCTTGAGACGAGATTTGAAGATGCCCAGGTATTCAGCTGATGAGTTAATCCAGCGGGGGATGTAACGATTGGAACGAGCTTAGAGCAGTGGTGTTATTTGTGGCGGTGACGGTCTGCATGATGCACAGTCACACAGCAGCATGCACAGAGCCAACACAAATGAGTTGTGTGGAAGATGGCCCACCTTCAAGGTTATACGATAACTTGTAAATTGCAGTAAATTAAGCTGATTACCGATATATCTGTATGAGTTAGTATTATCTTGTTATATTCACGGTTTTATTTTATATCCCTGGGTACTAACATTGATTTTCCCACCAAATTAATGCAACATCCTGTACTGGACCATACTTAATTTTTAAATGTCCTGATGGGTAAATAAGATTGTATAATCTCGAGGCTCAGTGTGCACGTATGTGATTCAGCAAATCATTATGGATACTGATTCGCGGCTCACGGGGGAGCGCGGTTGTCACCTGTGCGAATTTGACCCAGAGAGTCTGGGAGCAATGGTCTGCGTGTATGACCTGAGAGGAATCGATGTTTAGCGACACCTGGTGCGTTTCTCAGCCTCGTTTCCGCACGTTACACGCATTTGATAGACCTAGGCCAGCTGAGCAATGCGTCCCGGATTGGTCGGTGAGGCAATCAGTTTTAAGATTGAGGCCCATTTGTCAAAGGTCTTTGGGTGCCCATTGATTTACGGTGCGAACCAACAACAAATCACTCGGTCTCCACCACCTCGCTGCTTGGAAGAAGGGCGATTTGCAGAGATATCAAACTACAATGTTGTTCTCTGATCCGTGGCAGTCTTAATTGCAAGAATGGCGAAGTATTATTATGTTGCTGTCAATTTTGAATTAACGCTTCAGCACCATTAGCTGGGCTTTCTGTGTGGAGTTTGCGTGTTCTCCCCGTGTCCGCATGGGTTTCCCCCGGGTACTTCGGTTTCCTGCCACCATCTAAAGACACGCTGCTGCCTAGGTTAATCGTTCTGCTGAGTAAATTGCCGGGATAGGTGCCGGTTCCCTATACAGGCTTCAGCGGGTACTCATACTGACTATTACTCGCGCGAAGCAATTTGTTACCAGGCAAATTCAACTAGCAAGGTGAAAATCAGAGAGATACCAATTGACCATCCCTGGCTGCTGCGGGATATGGTGCTGCTGCTCATTCCCCACGGGTTGATCGATTGGTTGTTGACCTCTTATGTTTGTCTCTGTTTAAAGCAGCAAAACGTTGGACTCGGCTGGAAAGACTGCGTTGTAATAGAAGAGATATGAGCGTGTGATGGAACAGTGCGATTTGTTTAGTGTAAATATAGTAAAGCAAAACACGCTGATCGCTGAGATAAGTTTTTGCAAATTAGTTTTTTCTATCAGGTGATGTCACTTTACAAATGTAATGAAATGCGTAGTCTGCACGTTTATGTAGAACATCGTATTCCATGGTAACACAGGCCGAAAAACATTCCTCTGGCGTATACCCAACATCAGAGTTGTGGCGTTCTATCAAAGTTAAATGAGATTATGTGCCTTTTCAGGAGAGTACACAATGGCGTTGTCGGGGAAGAGGCTCGAGAAGCTCCAGAGAGTGGGCACAGAACCTGGCCGGGCACGCATATCAGTCAGATACACAGCGAGAGGCAAGGCCAAGCCGTGGTGACCAGCGTGGTGAAGTATGAACCGCTGCGTTCAGTGGGTTTAATTTTAATACACTTAATCACACTCTGAAATCCCTACCGTGCTTCGCTCGTGCGTGTGAATGCGTATTTTAAGCAGCGCACCGTGCACAATTGAATCAGCAGGCTAATTAACCTCGGCAGAATGTTTCGACTATGGGAAAGAAAAAACCGAAGTACCCGGAGAAAGCCGACGAGGACACGGAGAGAACATGCAGACTCCACACGAGAAGGGCACCAGAGCTGGGAGTCAAACCCGAGGACCTTGCTGTGAGACGGCAGCGCTTTATAACAGTGGGAGATCCAAGGCTGAAGGTAAGGAGGGGGGGGGCGATAAGAGCCCCCTACCCCCCCCCCCAGGCCATTTGAGACTCATACATTTCGGAAGCGTGCCCCTCTCGGGACGTTTCGAAACTCGCCTCTGTCCCCGGACTGACATTTAAGGCAAGTGGTTCTCACTGCGCATACATTGCTGACGCGCAGAGGCCACGGTGCATACCTCGTGAACGTGCATTGCCACGGTGCATACCCCGTGAACGTGCATTGCCACGGTGCATACCCCATGAACGTGCATTGCCACGGTGCATACCTCGTGAACGTGCATTGCCACGGTGCATACCTCGTGAACGTGCATTGCCACGGTGCATACCTCGTGAACGTGCATTGCAAGCAGGCGGCGCGCATTTCTCACGCAGTGCTCTGATTACTATTGCAAGCAATATATTTGTAGATGATGTGACATGAGTTATTACATTCCAGAGAGGGGACGATGTGAGGGCAGGGGATCCTCTGAGGGCATGGGATTATGTGAAGGTCCTTGGCTTTACGTTGGAGGGCCTGTGACTATGACGGAATGGAACTGATGGCATGGGACGATGTGAGCGCATTGAACTGCGTTGAGAGCGTGGTGCTGCGTGAGGAGCCTGGGACTGAGGACTCGGGCTGTGTGAGGGCTATGGCAGTGCGAGAGCACGGCGCTGCGTGCAGGGCCAAGCACAAAGGTACTGTCGTGGTACAGTCCAGCAGCAGTACCTCCATGGCGTCGGATATGGGCGTCACTGCGTTGGGCTTGCGGCTGATGAAGCGGAACTTGGCCGCCTTGTAGATCTTCCAGTAGACGAAGAGGACCACGCACAGCGGCAGGTAGAAGGCCCCCACGGTGGAGAAGACGGTGTATGACGGCTCCTGGCTGATGTGGCAGCGCTGCGACTCGGCCGAGTAGTACCCCTCGCCCCAGCCGAAGAGCGGTGACAGGGAGATGGTCGCTGACAGTAGCCACGTGAGGGCGATCATGAGGTTGGAGATCCGCTTGCGAGCTCTCATCGTGTACTCCAGGTGTCTCGTGATGGACCAGAAGCGATCGAGCGCGATGGCCGTCACGTTCCAAATGCTGGCCGTGCAGCAGAGAACGTCACACGAGATCCAAACGTCGCACAGGATGGAGCCCAGCCTCCAGCGGCGGCCATGGAGCTCGCTCACCAGGCTGAGTGGCATGACCAGCGCCGCTACCAGCACGTCCGACACCGCCATCGAGGCCACCAGGTTGTGCGGGACACGGTGGAAGGTCCTCACTCGTAGGATAATGACAATGACCAAGACGTTCCACGCGAACGTGGCGAGGTTGAGGATGGCCAGCAGGGTGAGCGTGAGGATGCTGAAGATGGAGAAGGGCTCGCGATGATCGCCTGTGCTGGGGTGCGGTAACGGGTCGCTCACGTTGATGGGCCACGTGGACGCGTTGGGGTTGTGCCCGTCGGAATGACGATAGTGGTGGTCTGGCTGGTTGCCATCCATCGTCAGTGGAGGAGGTGAGTTTCAAGTTCTGAAAGGAAAAATGAGCAGATTGTGTTTTGTAGATCAATAAGGTTGCCACCAATTTTTTTCTCTCTCCCAGGATCCGCTTCCTTGAAGACAGCTACCATGGAAGATCTGTAAGTTTCTACGGAGCAAGTCATTAAAAAGTTGGGTTTACACGTACAGTACAATCTTCCCGTCTTATTCTGTCTACCCCAAATATGTTCCCGTTTGGTGTGCCTCCGAGGTGGCAACTATATAAATCATGCACACATCTAAGGCTTCACGGATCTGCACACGAATTTGGAGTTTTCGAAAACATAAAAATAAATGGTGTTGTAAGGATTAACCATCTCGGATGTGCTGCTGACATGGCCATTAAAGCTCTTTAGAATAACCGGTGATGATTTACGATAACCATGACATGGTGGCGTCACGAGATGTTGGACAATAGCCACTACTGTTATCTGAGCTATTTGTTGCAAATTGCTATTTCGTGATTATCGTGGCTCATTTTAGATTTTGGGAAATGTTTTATGCCCTGTAAAATATGTTTAAAGTGACAAAGTGAATACAATTCTGAAGGGAGATTGTGTATCATTAGTGTGGAAACGGTTTTTTTTTGGTGGGGGGGGTAAATGTGCAGTTACTGTTGGGCAGTCGACAGGGCAGTGCAGAAACATCTATAGTACTCTACTTATATACCCCTACGTTCATACTACCCGCCTGCACTGACCAACATGGTGAAGTATGGTCAAATAATATCCCCACGATCCGCGCGAATGATGTGAGAAGACTCTCATCCACACAGGATATTGATGGAACGTCCTTCAATACACATACACATGTTGCTGGTTTAAACGGTCGTGATCTTGACCCCGATTTTTAGTCGGAAGGTCGATGGAGCATGATGATTGCTTCCAAAAGCTGCTCTTTTGGGATAGCCGTGTCGATCACATCTGCAGGCATTCAGAACGCCGAAAGATGCTTTCAACGTGGGAGACGAAATGTCACGAAGGAGAGAGTAGGAGTGATCGATGCAGCTGTCTCGAAAGAGCAGCTTTTGGAAGCAATCATCAAGCACAGAGCCGGGAAAACCTACATCAGGTCTATGGATCGTTATGTGTTCGGAACCTCACCTTCATGCCTGTTCACCGAGGGAGATCATACCAGGAGTGCTAGCCTGTACGTGACAAATCTCAGGGGGTTATTTGTGTGTGATATCTTGGCCGGGACGCCTCTCTCCAGGACTCCAACTCGTCCCGTCCAGCAAGTGTATCGGGTTGCGACATGCGAAGGAGAACACGTGGTGGCGCCGCTTGAGACGTCGCTCTCACCAGCATTGACAACACACACGCCAGCACTCACTCCAGCGAGCAGACTGGAGTATTCTGAGTTTCCGATGCTTTATTAAACTCTAACTTAACACAGCACGACAACAGCCGGGTAACACCGCACCCTGTATCCTACCCTCCCCGCGCTTCGCGCTCTAACCGCTCATCTCATCTCTCATCTCATTGTCTGAAACCGCTTAGTCCTATACAGGGTCACGGTGAGCCGGAGCCTATCCTGGCAGACACGGCGCAAGGCAGGGATACACCCACGATGGGACGCCAGTCCATCGCCGGGCACTGCGGGGCAATTTAGCCTGCGAGCCAATTAACATATGCAGCAGCATGCTTTTGGACTGTGGGAGGAAACCGGAGCGCCCGGCGAAAACCCACGCGGACACGGGGAGAGCATGCAAACTCCACACAGAAAGGCACCCGAGTCGAGAGATTCGAACCCGGGACCTTCTTGCTGTGAGGCGTCAGCGCTAACCACTGGGCCACCGCGCCGCCCTCTAACCGCTCAATACTCGGCTATAGCCTGACGTAGGTTCCAAACCGTCTCCCCATCGGAACTCTCTCTTGCGCTTCTGCACCTCGCCTTAAATTCCCCCTCGACGTCACCTCATCACGTCACATCACCCCACGTCTTCCTCCAATCACCTCCTTCATAACCTCGTTCTGTCCCCGCCAAGTCAGCAGCCCACGCGATTCTCTTCCATTTAGCGAGCGCCATCTTCGCTGTCCTCACCTGACCCC
>JAZEWT010000003.1:13569496-13605657 GCA_036362905.1 Mordacia mordax
GTGTCTGGGGTGAAGGAAGTCTGGGCATCGCTGCTTAGACTGCTGCCCCCGCGACCCGGCATCGGATAAAGCGGATGAAGATGGATGGATGGATGGATAATATTCCTACCTTTTACATATTTTGGAGGAAAATCTTATAACGTCTCATGATTATACCGTATTAACACTGTTTACTGCAGGGGACAACGGATTTTAACTCATGGAATCTCCATGGCTATTTATAATTTCAATCTTTCGTCACCCATCATGCAATCACATTAGTATAAGTATTTCAAGCAAGTCCTCCCCCAAAGCTGTTGGGTTATGCCATTTTCTGTCTTAGTTGAATAAATTTATAACAACCACAGCTTGCTCTGTTTTCACGACAAGAAAATGTATCCTATGTAATACTCAATGATGTGAGGAATACCTGCCTCTGTGCTCAAATCCTACTACTTTCGAATTTTGATACATTCAGCCATTAACGTCAATCAATGGGGTTTCAATTAAAGATGAGAAGAAATAACTAGACTCGCATGCATAAAACAAACGTCTCACCTCCCCCACATTTACGTATGATAAACAATCGTAAGTACACACTAAAATGAAGTATCTCACAGGCAATACAATACCTACTCAGGAGAAGGGTCACACTTTATTTACATTTTAACGTTCAAACTCAAACGTTTAGTTTTTAACACAACCAATTAAAAAAACGTTAATCAAAACATACCAAATGTTCTGTAAATATACCTTCAATATAGCCCTTTTGTTAGGGTTACGTAGTTTATAAAGTTACAGAGCTCTAAATTTTAAGTAAACGCATGTAAGCTTGAAAAGACTTGGCAGAGATAAACATATAAGTCTTCGTTCCACAGCTGTTTTTTTCGAGATAGCAGTATCGAAACGTCACCAAGGAGGGAGGGAAGAAGAGTGGGAACACTTGACATGGTAATCCTGAAAGAACAGCTTTGGGGAGGAATTCTCATTCAACGAGCCGGTACACATCTTTCATTTGTAACTCGTGAAATGACTAGTCCACTCAATTTAAATAAACCACATGCCCTGCCATATTTATACAATGTTTTAAAAACATTTTTCCTTTGGCCAGGAATACTGGATCACAGAACACAAAAGCACACAGAAAATACAGACAGGATACAGCATGACCGACCACCGGCAATAAATCATGTAACAGAAATAAGTGGCTTTTTAAAAGCTGCATTATTCCTATTTTAATATCCGTCGTGGATGATCAAACGGTCAGAATTATATGGATGCAGACAGAATACTACAAAAGGAACAAAAAACATCAATTTGTATAATTTCAAGGTCTTACAATTATGCATGAATTGCCGCAGTAAAGCATTTATCACTACTCATGTTTATAAAGGTGTGTAACATAAGTGAAACAGCATTGTAACCTAAGGCACATACTTTCATCTTGTTCGAATGAGTTAAATCCTGATTGACGGTCAAAATTTCATATTCCATTTTAAACAATTTTGCTTTGAACAAATACACACATTTTGTGGTGCGTGTGATGTAAGTCGCCCTGGATGAAAGCGTCATTTAAATCATAATAATATTGGTATTATATTAGAAATTTGGTCACAAATGGCTTACTTTATGCATTTAAGAGGCACATATGATGCATCAAAATTCGTGGTTCTCAAGAGCCTCACGGAGCAGCAGCATTGCAGTGACTCGAGGTGGCTTATTTTCCTGGTGGGAAACCCACCGAACCACATGTCATGCACCTGTGGCCGTGACTTTATATCTTTGAAAGCCCCTTACACGTGGCTACGTCACGCTGGTAAATGTATAACCAAGCGGGGCTGACATGTGGAGCCAGGGCTTAGTGGAGAAAGGGGGGGGCGGACACGGGAGTTCTGTTGCGAGTCAGTTGGTATGAGGTCATATCGCTGTGCAATAGAGGACCACAGTTACACCTCACGTCACGTGTCCGCAAATTCTGTTACACTGGAGTAGATGATATATTACCACAGGTGGAGGTAACTTCAATGTCTTACCGGCAGGGTCGAATCGTAACCCCGCTTCCAAACTGTACTGAACGGAATTCTTCGGCCACTTTAGAACCGTAACGGACCGGACTATTTTCACCTCGGCATGTAATGCATACGTTAATGCTAATAGCATGTATTTCCGCGTCAATTTGTGTTCATAAAATGAATAACGAAAGTTATTGTAATCCGTGAAATGGAGAAGTGCCTTTTTAAAGAAATGTACGAGCACATAAATTCCACGTTGATATTTCTCATTATCTGAAACCGCTTAATCCTATATAGGGTCACGGTGAAGCCGGAGCCTATCCCGGAAACATAGGGCGTAAGGCAGGAATACACCCGACGACGGGACGCCGGTCCATCGCCGGGCATTGCGGGACAATTTTAGTCTGCGAGCCAATCAACCTATCCAGGAGCATGCTTTTGGACTGTGGGAGGAAACCGGAGTACCCGGCGAAAACCCACGCGGACACGGGGAGAGCATGCAAACTCCACACAGAAAGGCACCGGAGCCGAGAGACTCGAACCCGGGACCTTCTTGCTGTGAGGCGTCAGCGCTAACCACTGCGCCACCGCGCCGCCCACGTTGATCTTTACTCGACTAAAATATTAACATTTGTGAAACAAAGTATTGGGGCGCGTAGAGCGTTGGCTACGTTGGAAGTGGGTTAACAGTGCTAAAATCACACGATATTATTCTTTTAAGATGTACCGTGGAACCAAAACAACGCTTAATTCAGCCACCCTCGACAGGACCCAACGTCTGAGACAATTTTCACGAATAGCTGACTTTTAGCAGTTTGAATACAGAACTCGCCATCAACTGATGTAAACTCGTAACACATTTTTTTTTCAAAATCTCTAACAGCCCATTTAATAGCGGTGATTATGCCATCCCTCAGCTGCAGAGATAAAGTATTTAACAGTGAGGTATTGGTCCACGAAGAATTGGTTTAATTACCACTTATGCATATATATATTCATGCATGCCTGCCTATTAAGAAATTCGTGTGAATAAATGCATGTAGGCGAGGCTACATCATTGTTAATGATTGTCAATGCAATCCCTCAATTTGCTCGATGCAGCCTGTCTGCTCTTATCAAAAGGTTTGTTGATTAATTTGGCCTCCACAGCTATTGTACATATGCACCGTGCTATACTCTAACATGCAAAACTGGCTACGGTAGATGCAGATTTGTAAAAGGATGGTTAAAAGAAAAGATTCTTCTTGTTTGGCGATACGTTCAGGAGCGTGCCGCTGAGGTCTGCGAGTCATGTGTTCATGCAGTCGTTACCCCGCCGTGGAAGGTGCGCCAACTACCGTGGTGTACTTTATGGTCCAATAACACACTGTAATGTATAGATAATTTATTATTGAACATCTTAAATCACCAGATAATTATGCAATTGCAGATGGTCTCAACTGAATTTTAAATCTGAGGATTCAATGCGGTGTGTGTTTTAAATATTATTTATCAATGCCAACTTGTATGCACAGGACAACTGGCGCTTTTGCTCAAGAGAATCTAGCAAGTGCAATAATTATATTAGTCTATGTAGATTGCAAAGTATATATACAGTATATTCAATCATTAACTACTATATTTACTTCTATATTTAGGAAGTGTCCCAGTGCATATTTAGCTATCATATATTCTTACAATGAACCTGCCAACATACCGTTTAATGCATAAACTTTTATTAGTGGCTGAAGATTGTAAACATTTAAAATGCTCAAAGCTACTCGGATTTAATACCCTCCATTTCCCAACGTTTTGTCAGTGAGACTTTCCTACTAATTTTCAGTGCTTTTAATGATATGGCGCTGTCAAGTTTAATTTTGCTTGGCCACACTGTTAATGTGGCCGATTGACACGAGTTATTCTTACCACACTGTAGCAATGTGATAGAATCCATTACGGATGTTGCTGCTGTCAGTCTAACAGCACTTATCCCTAATCAAAAAAGTGCACTCTTTAATGTGAAAACTTGTTGCAGACACTGGCAGTCAGATTTGGTGAGTGGGTTTTCTCAACATTTGTGTAAAATTATTGTTGAGTTTGCATTTTATATCTGGAACTCACCAATGAGATTTCAGTTACATTTATAATCATATCGTGTTACAAACTCTGGTAATCATAAACTGCAATTGTCAATTAACTTACCATTCACCACTCCTGTCAGGCAATGGATTTTTCCACGTATTATAAACGTTCAGTGCTCCAGGATCATGACATTGGTCTCACGATTCAGGTGCCATCAACCCTGTATCACGGGTCACTGGCTAAATGCGCAGGAGTCACCCAGCTCCAACTGACATCGTGACGTGGTGGGGGGTATCCCTTGCTTGCCAGTGATTGGGTATAACCGAATTTATCTAACAATAGGGCTTATTATTTTCACGTTACAATGGATCATAACACCGTAACTTTACTTGACCCAAGAGTATTTACCGGGAGGATAATATTTGAACGGCGAATTCAAGTGCCCAGTAGTGACAATATATTACCATCTACTGTGGCTGTCCTATGGACTAAGTCCTTTTCTTAGCAATGCCATTTTCCCCAATGGCCCAGCTCTGCCAGTGGAGAAATGCATTGTCAAAATACGCTACAACACAGAGATGATTTAACTTCATATAGCGATGCATATCTAAAAAATATGAATCGACGATAATATAACTCTGAGAATTTTTTCCAAAAGCTTTTTCAGGATAGCCGTGTCGATTGCTCCTCCTTTCGTTTTCGCAACGTTTGGCTTCCCACGTTGGAGGCATCGTCAGGCATCCGGTGTCCCGATGATGCCTCCAACGTGGAGGTGAAATGCCGCAAAGGTCAGAGGTGGCGCGATCGACACAGCTATCTGGAAAGAGCAGCTTTTGAAAGCTACCACGCATCGAGCCGTAGGACCTGCATCAGTCCAATAATGCAACTGTTGCGATGCAACCGTGAAAACGCCACAGCGAAAGTTTTGTGAGCACTCGGGCATTGTTGGTGCAGTTACACATTACATTTTTAAACAGATAGGCATATCGCAGCTGGGACCAGTGATATTCTCATCACACATTGCTGGGCCAGTAATTTTTTAATTGAGAAACTGCCAGTGCTCAACAGGCTCTTATAAGTATCTGTAAAATGATACCCGGGGCAGCGTTTGGTATGGGTTGCTGCAAATTCCTTCAATTTACTCTGGCAAAAAGCCCTATTGAACACTAAGTGGCGAATACAATATAGAAGTGCTGACGCTGATAGATTGAATGTTATTTCTGGACAGTATTTAATAAATCTCATCTCATCTCACGGTCAGAAACCGCTTAGTCCTGTACAGGGTCGCGGTGAGCCGGAGCCTATCCCGGCAGACACAGGGCGCATGGCAGGGATATACTCACGATGGGACGCCAGTCCATCACCGGGCACTGCGGGAAATTTAGTCTGCAAGCCAATTAACCTATGCAGCAGCATATTTTTGGATTGTGGGAGGAAACCGGAGTGCCCAGCGAAAACCCACGCGGACATGGGAAGAACATGCAAACTCCATACAGAATATTTTACTGAAACCACTAAACACTGCACGTTTCTTGTTTGAGCAACATTATATGTCGGGCTCCACAGTTCATTATTAAAGTAGCCAGCATGCATTACTTACACGACCAAACCGATTCTTCCTCCCACAAATGAATTAGGACCAAAAACGGGTTTGCTTAACAGAGTCATAACTTACGAATTGGACTGCGTTAAGTAAACATGACAAAGTTTAGAATTTGCATTAATCTAGAGGTCTTACATTCTAAACGATTTCATTAAAATGTCACTTTTCATAGACATGAAATAAATGTGGGAATTTGACGACTGTGGATGAGTAAGTGGGACATTAGCTGGGATATTTTTAAAACTTTATTTTAGAAAACCACCAAGTCTTATTGAATATGGGTTATATTTAAATCAGCACTGTTATTATTAGTGATTGTCAAACATCAAAATAGTCGTGCACTAACAAATACAATAACTCATGTTACAATTACAGAACTATCGACATTTCACAAAAAATAATTAGAGCTCTAATTTCATTCAATTTCACTGCATATAAGTGGAAGATCAATTACAATCACAAGACTTGCTTTGTCCAATTATCCACAAAATTGCAGAGCCAAGATGAAGCGAGTTTAGGAGATTGAAAGGTTTGAGGAAAGAGACTATTAAGAATAATTTAACTCGTAGTAGATTGGATTTTTACATAGAGTTCCACTCTGACTTCAGATTAAGCTACAAAAAACTCAAGATACAGGGCATATCACAATCGCATAGTTGGTAACAATCAGAATTCAACTTTGCTGGTGGTTTTACAAAGGGCAGGGTAACACTTACTGCAGACTCCCCAGACACGAGAAACCCATAAATACCGGTAACACACAAGGCATTCTATAGAATTCAATAGAAATGTAAACACCTACACTGGACAAGATCAGGACCATATTGGCTCTGAGGGGTTAAAGGTTATCAGAGTACTTTGTTAATTAAACGTTAAAAGTGAACAGTTGCAAAATAATTGCTTTGTATTTTTGCACACAATTCCATTATTTAAAAAAATTCCATCTGAAAATGATATTGACATAACAGTGAAGAATCTGTACTTGTATTTCACAAAAGCTTGCCTTAATCTAAAACAGAACACAGAGCATTTATAAAACTGTGCCCATGTGTACATATGCATTGTTACAAAAATGATTTTTACATTCCAAAAACTATCGTACTGCACAGAAAAAATATATTTAAGAAAAATTACTTCCCAAACATACAGAACATACAATTATTACATTTAATGTTTGTACACTATAATTACCACTTGCTCAAACTACTGTGTAAAACTGTAGTTAAACAGTGAAAATGTCCTGCAACTATTTATTTACAAAAATGCTGCTTCCCACGTTCCTTCATTAACAAACGCTGCAACGTTAACCTACTCAGAACTTGGTTCAAAAACATTATCTGTACCAACTTAATCCTGTAGAGACGTGGTGAGCCAGAGTCCATCTCAGGAAAAAAAACAGGGTGCAAGGTAGAGGTATACCCAGGATGGGAGTCCAACGTAGGGCACTCGGGGCACTTTGGTCAGGCCCATTAGCCTTGGCAGCATGTCCTGTAGACTGTGGAAGGAAACCGAAGTAGCCAGCAAAAACCCACGCGACACGGAGAACAAGCGCACTCCACAGAGAAAGGTACACCAGCCAGGTAATTAAACCGGGCACCTACTTGCTGCGAGGCGGCAGCGCTACACACGGTGCCAGTGCCGCCTGGTTCCAAACATTTTTCATATTTAAATATGCTGCACATGTAATAACTGCATACATTGATGTGGTTACATGGGCGTCATGGGGACCTGGTGATTTATTCAACAAAGGTAAAACTATTTTACATACGGCAGCATGGGTTTTCGCTGGGTACTCCGGTTTCCTCCCACCATCCAAAGACACGCTGCTTAGCTTAATTGGCCTTCTGAGTGAATTGCCCCAAAAAGTGTGCCCTGCTACGTACTGACATCATATGCTGGGTATAGCCCCGCCTTACGGCCTGTCTGCCGGGACAGGCTTCGGCCTCCTGCGACCCTGTTCAGGATCAAGCGGGTATTTATGAGTGTGGAAAGGCTTAGAGAAAAAAAAACACTCCTATATCTTTACCGAGTGATTATTTTAAGCATCAAGATAGGATCCCACTGAGACTCACATATTTGATGATTATTTTCTAAAGCTTTCTTTGGGGATAGCTGTGTTGAGCTGGGAGGTGAAACATCGCAAAGGGGGAGCATTCGACACAACTATCCTGAAGGAACATCTTCGGAAAGCAATCATGCATCGAGCCGTAAAACATACAACACTCAAATGTCCGTTTTTGATAGAATTACTTAAGTGAAAAGGCTACAACCAATCAAAATACTGTAGGCTCCACTGGTGAAAGCCTCCAGTTACCCTCCCCCATACCATTCCTCATGTTCATGCGAAGCCATCACCCATCTCACACCTGCATTCAAACACTATTCATAAGTACATCTCCGATGTGGTCATCCTCTTTGGCTGCCACTGTCAGCAAAATAATCCATGAGCCACCTATCCTTATAGTGGCGTTATCTGCTGCGCTCAACTTGTCATATTTAGTCAATAAAATGTCTCCAATTGGCCTTCAATCAGTTCCTTTTTTTGTCTCTGACTTAGACATCACGACGTACGTTTGGACTTTCAGTATTGGTTTCACATAATCAATGTCTGCATTTCCGATCCATGCAATATCGGGAATTCTACATAGATTATAACAGTGCTGCTGCTTGCACCGATCCCAATCTACCTTCAATAATTGGCTTCAATGTTTTAGCGTTTTCAGGAGTTAATCTCCAGTTGGTTCACCTCCCTCAGGCAGCAATGACACTCAAGACACTTGGTATAGATGACAAAATGTTGAAGCGCTTCTGCACATGTTCTTGCACAGATCATATGAATTCCAACATTCCCATATTCAACGGTGCAAGATTGTTGCTTCCAAACATTACTGAGTTACTGCAGTCATGACCCATTTCCTCAAGGATTAATGGAAGCTAGGAAGACTGGCCTACAGCAGGCAAAACACACATGCAAAGCCTCTCTCTGTAACCTACGCTTTAATAAAATTGTAAATGTTCAAAATCACTTAAACATTCAGGAGACACTTTTCCAAGTTTTCCATTTCGTTAACAAAAAAATACAAGTCGAGTTTAAACTCAGAATTTCCGCATGGGCAAACAGTATGTTTAAATGCTTCTTTTTAGCAATTTCGCTTACTGCAGACCCACCAAATAATTCTATTTCTCCAATATTGTAGCTCTAGATGAATTGTAAAAGAGTGGAATGCACCACTGGAAGCGGCATCATTACAGGGAGAGATGCAATGTTTCGGTTTTATCGTGGAACACGAGTACAAGAGCTTTAAAACTTGCACAGCCAATGTTTGCACTCAATGCCTTCAATCATACTTCAATTGCAGCGTCAGTGTAGTGTCAAGTAGGGAGACCAACATTTTCATTCGAAACCCTCAAAGCTGCAGCGTATTGACGAGCATCAGAGAATGGCATATGGAATACAGTCGCAGATCCATTAAATCACCTAATAAGCCTCTTATAACATAAGGTTGCAGATATCTGTTTAATATATAGCTTGCAAAGTGTCCGTCGCAATGGATACAAAAAAAATATTAGTCCTTAATTGCAATATTCCAATGTTTTCTTGATAAGTCATCGGCAGTGGAACTGAGACACCCCAACTTAATACGCACAACTCAGATCACTCGCCGCCAGATGAAACACAATTTTTTATTTATAATTTGAGGCTTGCCGGCTCAGTGCTCCGACGTGGCATCATATCGTGGAGCCTCTCGCTCACCTAAACGTCTTAAAATCTACAAATAGAGTGTGGCGTTAGGTGGGACCATTGCATTATTGCCTAGCTGGTAAAGGGAATGCTGCTGAGATGCAATGACTATCATCCGGAGGTCACCGGTTAGATATGATCGCCCAGCGCTGCAGTTGAAAAAACACAATTAGTTGGACACCCCCCTCCCCCCAACAACCTGTACGCCAAGCAGTATAACTGGGTACCAACACAATTAATAAATCAGAAGGCTGCATGTGGTTGGCTAAGCCTGAGTACTGCCACACCATCCGAGACATCTTGCCAGGATGGGGAAGTAGGCAAACCTCCCATCTGGGTGGGCCTCTCTAATATTCCCTCGAGTGGAGGTCCATCCGCCTGCAGGTGTAAAAATTAAAGAACAGGTGATTGTCGCAACGGCGCAACAGGATGAGGATTAGGAGAATGCGATGACAGGTGTTGACGAAACTGTTCCAGGTGAACTCTTGAATTGTCCGGCCAATGAGTGACCAGACACGAGGGAAGTGGAAGACACCATGCGTTGAACTTGACGGCCGATGGTTTAGGTGAATCTATATGTGTGAACTGTCAAGGTACTTAGAAGGCAAAGGGAATCAGCATTTGTATTGTACAAAAAAAACATTCAAGGGCAATTAAATCACTTGTGCAAGTGTGTGTGAAAGTTACATTTTTTTGATTTCAATATTTTTAACGGAATAACACAATGTTAAAAAGCTATTAGACAGTATGCATAGTTTAACGCACGAGAATGTGATTTAAAATATAAATTAGAATCAATGTCTCCAAAACACAACTGCAATAATATGTAAGTTATGAGGAAGTAAACCTGGGATCCGATTGATAGAATGATCAAAATACGTTTCTGACTCATATGAAACATTAACACTCTTGGCCTACACGAAACTTAGCACTAATAGAAATGTGCATGAGTGTTAACACAAACGTGGATTTATCCACAAGATAAACATACCAATTTAGTCACATAATGGATTTTTCCTTTTACAATAAGCAATCATTGGATCGCATTCGTCAAGTGCTCCAAGTAACCCACAGCAAAATCTAGGAATCAAAATAAATCAATTCACGGTATAATCCTGATTGTTCACGAGGAAATGGAAATTCTATTTTCAGTTAAAATTCGATTTGCTAAAAATGGGGCTATTTAGCCAAGGCATGGCTTAATCACTTGACTGCAGGTAACATTTCCTCGTATCTTAATTAAAATACAAAAATCTTTTTCCTGGCGGCAATTGTATTAAATTGGTATCTAGCGTTAGCAATTCAGCTCCACTTTTTTTTACACGATTTGATTCTTCTTCTTCTCGGTACCGCATCCTACAGAACGTTGGTAACAATGGTCTTACACAAATATCTGCTCCTTGAACTTCTAAGAATGTCCATCATAGATATATGCATCCATCTCGAGAGACTATTGACATAAGTCAAGCTCTGCATTGCATCTCTTTCCTTTAAATTTTCCAGTTATAACCAGATTTTCAATTTCCTCTTTCCTCATATGCCCGAGAAACTTCGACTGTGTCCTTCTAATGTTATTCAACATCTTTCTATATCCCATTCGTGCCAATTTATTCAATTGAGGTGTGACTTGTCCAAGATACCTTCAAGATGCATCTAAAGATCCACATTTCAGTTGCTTCAGTTCGCTTTTCTATACTTGATGTTGTCCAACATTCTGATGCATACGTGAAAACTGGTATAACGTAACAATCGAGAGCTCTTACGTTTCGTACCCACAGAAAGTTTATTATTTATCAGTATCTTTTTCATTTTGAAAAAGCTATATTTGGCCATCCATAGCCTCCGCTTTATTTCATTATCACATTTACCGTCTGATGTTTTCCAGCTTCCTAGATAGTTGAATTTATTAACCTGTCTTACATTTTAATTACCAGAATTTCTTGCAGCTTCCCCTCTGAATCCGTTAAGAAAACGTCATCCGTAAAATGTGGGTTATTCATATTTTGCCTATCAATCATCAACCCTGGCAAGCCTTCAATGTATCTCAAGATGTTCCCATTGTACAAGTTAAAAAATCCAGTGAAAATACACAGCCTTGCCTCAAACCTCTTTGAATATGGATGAAATCACTGGTTCATTTCCGATCCTGACTGTTGCTGTTTGATCCCAGTATACGTTCCTTAGCATTATCAAATCTTTACCTAACATGTCCAGTTCTTGAATAATTTTCATTTAGCTCATTATTATACTTGCAAATAGCTATCTGACTGCAGCAGGTTCCTGTAGTTTTCCAATCCAATGAAACAGGACAAATTTGTGTTTTTAATCTCATGCTATGTAAAAAAAAAACACGTGATAAAAACAAGTGAAATAAGAATAATACCTGACCCTGATATTTCCTGTTACCATCAGCAGGAAAAAGGCAACAGTGACGCACAACACAGCATCCTCGAATGAAACATGTCCAACATAACTAGGGTATTTCATGGATCCCTAAATGTGTAAAGCAGAGAGAAAAGCACTCCCTACAGACTTGGATATTGAATATTTCGCAAAAAATGGTGACTCGTATCTCCACACTTCGCAGAAGCCTCAGCGTGGTCCGGTTCATGACTGTTCTGTGTCTTAAGCACTACATCATTCGACTGTGTTATTCAAAATTGGATTGCTGTCAACATTAGTGTATTTTGTATACCTCGCTGTGTTGCTGTGAATATTTCTAACTTATAAAACGCTAAACTTATAGCCTGTCAGTGGGGATACAATTTTCTTAAATGGCTTATAATGGGATTTTGGTTTGTAAATCAGGTACACAGGGGCACCCCAGCCCTACAGAACTAGCCCGATATGGTGAACGCGCCGAGTTAAAAATGATGATTGCGTCTAAAGGCTCCATCTTGAGGCACCTAAACATGCTTTCAACGTGGGACGCAGAACATCGCGAAGGAGAGAGGGGGAGCGATCGACGTGGCTACCCCAAGGCAGCAGCTTTAAGAAGCGATCATCATGCATCGAGCCGTGAAAACCTATATAAGTACATGAGTGAACATGGCAATCAGTAGTGACGCACACATGATTCGGCAGTAATGCAAAATAAATCTCTGCAGTTGAAGGCGTTGTTTCTACCCCGTCATTCACTGTTGTACGGCAGTATTTTATGAAGCATTGAGCGCTTGAACAAGTACGATTAGAAGTTGGAAGAAAACTGAATGATCAATCCAAACATATTTTTTTGCCAGTATAGACGTAAAAAAACTAGAGGATTTACCATTTGTAGCAATAATGCAGTGTTAGGATCGCAAAATACCAAATAGACACCTTTCATAAAATGTAAAATTTGCAAAAACCACACAAGTTTGGGGCAAAAATTCAAACAAAATGTTGTGATAATGTGCGCATTGTCCGTGAAACTGATTGGCCTACATGATCGATCTTCCTCCACACTACAAAACATATATATTTCGTATTTAAGCTCTTAACGAAATAATAATTAACAGAGAAGCTCGCTTCTTTTTACACGCAGTTGTTTTTAGTACCGCTTTTTAACACCAGGTGTTATCAGGCCACAACAATTGAACTTTGAACTATTTTATAGCATGACATTAGTGGTTAAGAAAGGCAAAGATGCACTTAATGGAACTGCACATGTTGAGAGTTTGATTTCAGTACCTCTGATGACTCTGATGCCTTGGTTTCATATTAGAAATAATTCCACAAATACTCATAATTCTCATTCAATTTGTGCCCGGTTTGCACTTATGTCACTGAGACTACAGTTTGTGATTGGAGTGTAAATTTTAACCTTTCCTAGAGCTGCCGCTAGTTACGGTGTTGTGAGTTAGGGCAACCATTTTATAACGTCTCTGTTCAGGTAAATTATCTTCTGCATTGCAGCAGGGTTCATGTTACGTTGGTTATTTCGGATCGTTTCTTGTAAAGCAGGAACCCCACATCTAGAGCTTGCAAGCTCACTGGGTTTTTTCTGCTGTAATATTAAACGCCTATCCAGTGACTCATCATTCTAGTAAACTATTCACGTCCCGATGGGGTTTAGGAGCTGGCGCAGCCGCAGCCTTTCCTCAACTTTGTATAACAGAGTGTTGGGCCCCCCCAAGCATCCCTCATCCTGATGGTGACTCATCATTCTAGTCAACTATTCACGTCCCGATGGGGTTTAGGAGCTGGCGCAGCCGCAGCCTTTCTGCAACTTTGTATAACAGAGTGTTGGGCCCCCCTAGTACCCCTCATCCTGATGGTGGACTTTGGACTCCTGTGGTATCCACCGTTGTTTCCAGTGTAGCTGCTGTGCAAGTGTGCGCTGTGCAATTTGTCCTTAACCGCGACAAACTGCTGGTTTTATTGAATATAATATTTGCAATTGCAGTGCACGCTTTTTTCTGAGGAATAAATATCTACTTTAAGAATATGAATTAATTATTCCCTGGCTATCTTAAAATCTCGTCTCAAGACTTACTTTTTCTATAAGGCTTTCAAGTCCTCTGTCTAGGAATATTAATGCGGCTCACTGTTGTCGTGCCAGGATGATGGCTCGCCGCAAACCTGCAACTAGCTAGAGAACATTTATTCTTTCCTTGTTTGTTGAACAATTATTTATATATCGCTTATTTTTTGTCCTTCTATAAATTACAGCCGTTATTTGACTTTCAGTTGAACTGTCGTGATGTCGTTGTTGTTGTTGACACGCCATTGTCTCCACAGCTCTGTGCCACTCTTTGTAAGCCTCAGATGAAAAGCGCTCTGGAAGTACAATTTATTATTAACACTGTATCATTGCCAGAAACGGTAAAGCCTCTTTCAAATCCATAAATTGTCAACGCACATTGTTTGCATGTTTTGCCACACGCATGTGTGGTTATTGTGACTCTGATGCCTTGTAAAACAATAATCATTGCACTCCCAGTGCGCTTTTCACCCGAGGATCACAAAAGCGCTGCACAGAGCTGTGGAGAGAACGACATGTCAGATGTGTGATGCAAGGATTTAAAGACCTGGCTGTGCCGTACACACACACCACTTTTACCAATCGACTGCTGCAGGTGCCCCCACACCCCCCCCCCAAAATGTGTAGTTCCAACATCGTAACAGTTGTATTATTGCCAGAAGGAGTAAAACATTTTCCAATTTTTATCATTCAAATAAACTGTACACGAATTTTTATTAACAAAAAATTAAGTTATTCTCTTCACTGTTGTCATCTGTTTGAATAAAATCCGACAGTTGAGTGGCAAACATTGAAAATCTGTACAACATTTCGTATACAATGAAAAAGGCAATACTTTTCCGACATCAAAACATTTTATATACAATCACCGCTTTCATTGTAAAGGATATGACTCATAGTCAAGGGTTTGTGTCAATGCCCCGGTCAGAACAAATTCCGCATTGTGCACTTCTGTAGAAAGAGGGAGGGGTACAGATGAGCAGAAATAGCATATTGATTACAACGGTCTGACAAGCAAATATCAAAGCAATCATTTCATTTCGGAGAGTTTAATCCACGGGATGTATTTAAACATTGCTCTTATGAGATTTAATTTTGACAACCGCAGTGAAATGTATTAAATGACGCACGATCTCATTGAAGTCTCAAGACACGTAGCAGGTTTTTTTCCTCTTCCCCAGAACAAATAACAAAATGTCAGATTTACACATGGGAGATAGAGCTCATCGTGGAATAGACCATGTCAATTGTTGGATGAACTAACTCATGTATTTACATGAGACAGATTTATATCTGGCGTGTCAAATGCTAAGTTTTTGTTTAACGCTACGGTTAGAGTGCTTGATTCTCAATAGGACAGTGATATGATTGATATGATTGATTGCACATCATCCATTTGGTGGTCAATAAAATGTACTTTGCTGGTATGAAAGAATGGTTATCTCACAAATAGAGTGGCTCCCACTATGGGAATGTGTGAGGACCTCTCTTTCGCTGGAGCAGGAACATTAAATTACACAAACGCTCCATATATCCGCTCATCTTTACTAATCCCTTGCAGCTGTCAACCGAATTCCTTGATTTTATCACTCTAATTTGGTTTTAACTCATGTTCCAGCTCCCAGCTGCTGTTCTCTCTAAAAAAGCGATAATCTACGCTAACAACTGTCAGCTACTATTCTTATCTTACAGCTGTGTTTACCTGGCTGCTTGCAATCTAGGAATTATTGTCTCCGCATAGTACTCGTGATGAAAGAAATCCTGCCAGAGCCCACTTTTGTTTCATTACACCATAGCAAGTGTCCTGTTGTAAATTACTGCACCTTCCTCAGTCCACATATTTGTCTTATGGACTAACAAGGCGTGACGTTCCATACACCTCTGCACAGTTCAGAATATTTGTGCATACCCTTTGATAGCGATGTTTCTACTGCAATGTGGAATGCACTATTAAAGTCTCCTCTACATAGAACATATTCATTACCTCCACATTTTTACAGCGTAGAGTATACAGCAACTGTCATTGTAGACTGATGTGATTGAGCAAGATAAATCCATCATAAGTAGTGGTGTACAACCACTGAATTAAGAAGAGTGACTGCCCAGAATGTTCTCCTACAAATAAAACTGTATTTTCTAATCCAGTGGTAATGGAGGTTATGAGGGTTTTAAAATTTATTTTCCCACTGCTGCTTCTTCCAGTATGCAACGGCAGTCCCTGTACATGTTTAAGCGGTGAGTTGTCATTATATGCAAAGGTTTCATCCATCTTCAGAGATGCTTTCAAGCTTTTGAACAACCTTTCCTTTTAGCTTCGACTTGTTGATATGATGTTGGCATTAAATTGAAGATACAATTTTAGTTCATTTATGGTTATCGACAGATATTACTAAACAGCGGTGCTTGTCAAAAATCTTATTCAGTATGTTTTTTACTATCTTTGCAAATGTGTTGTGTATATATTTGCAGTTGTTATTGTATCGATGTATATTCTGATGGCCTTTCGTTTATGAGAGACTTCATTCAATCCGTGACATTTGCCACTCACAAATGTGGCCATCCTCTGGACTTGGTTTGCTTACGGGGCATATCTGTAACCAACCTGCCCATCACTGATCCTGGTCTGTCTGATTATTCTGCTGTGTGGTTTGATCTAAAGGTATCCCGCCCCCCCCTTTCCCTCACAAAGCAGCAAATTGCATCGCTGCAATCAACAGTTCATCATTCTCTGCCTTGACTCACTCTGCAATTGATGGGACAGTTGAATCTTACAACAGCTTACTTTGAAGCATACTGGATGATTTAGCCCCATTAAAATCATGCTGTGTCTCAGTCAAAAAAACATCCCTCTGGTATACTTGTGAACTCTGGGACCTCAAGGCGAATGCACGCATGGCCGAACAGACTTGGATAAAATCTGGCCTGACTGTTCATGCTTAAATCTTTAAGGACGAGCTCAATCGCTATCGCAAAGACTTGATTGCGGCCATACCAACCACTTATTCAGCATCCTAGCGATACCTGAGATAAGCCCAAGATCCCCTTCTCGACCATCCATGGGCTCCTTTATCCATTCAGTCATCCTCACCTCTCTTAATTAATAAAGATCAGGCAGATCGGTTGATTCAGTTTTTGTCAGAAAAAAAACAAAGCCCACTGCATCTCTACCCAGTCTCAACCACCAACCAATACCTCAACAATTGGCCCTTCTCACTGGATGAGCTCCAACCTCTCCAACCAAAAGCAATTCGTCAGCCTCGAAGCAACAAATTCAATGATCCATCCTATTTTTCTGGAGTTCCTCAGTGTTAAGTCCTTGGCCCATTCCTCTTCAGCATCTACATAAAACCACTTGGCCATATCCTGTGCAGCCTCAATCTCAGTTACCGATTTATGACATCATAAATCTATATCCACGCAAAGCCACCCATCACTGTGTCTGCTTTTTGCATGTCATCCTCACTGTCAACTGTGAAGATCTGGCTTAATTAAAATTTCCTAAAACTAATTGGTGACAAAAATTTTACTTGTCAGAACCCCGCATCAATTGTCCAAGGCTGAATCCATCCAATTGATGCTTGACGACCAGACCATCGAAGTCGCTAAGGCAGTCTGCAGTCTCGGAGTAACGATTCCACACTCACCTTTGAGATACACATCAAAAAGGTGAAGACGGTGGCCTGTTTTCATCTTAGAAATACAGCCAGACGGCACAATATCCTGTCACCTTCCGATGCAGAAAGGCTAATACACATTTTAATCTCTTTGCGAATCGATAATTGCAAATACACTACTTCATGGGATCCCTGCCTACCTGATTAAACTCTATGTGCAGAATGCGGCTGCTACAGTCCTCACCCGTACACCTATCCACCATCATATATTGCCAGTACTGGTGTCTCTTCACTGGCTATCGGTGAATTATAGGCTTTAATTCAAGATCCTCCTATTCACCTACAAGGCACTCACTGCCACCGCACCGACATACATCCGTGACCTACTTTAAGCACCCTCCTCTACATGACAACTTCGATCTTCCAATATGAGCTTGCTGCATGTGCCCAGATCGCACGTCGGTTTGACGGGTGATAAAGAGTCTTCTCGTGCACTGCTCCCAGACTCTGGAATGCCTTTCCATTGGAAATTAGGTCAGCTGAGTCCCAGGGCATCTTCAAATCTGGTCTCAAGACTCACTTGTTCCGTAAGGCATTGAAGTCCTCTGGCGAGGACTGTTACTGCTGATCACTGTTGACGTGCTTGGATAATTGCGCATTGTAGACCTGCGACTGCTCAGGGACACTTATTCCTTTCTGAATTTGTTTGACAATTATTTTTATCTCTTGTTTTATATCTTTCTCTGATTTATAGCCATTATTTTGCTTTAATTGATTTACTCTGATGACGTTGTTGTTGTTGACATGCCGTTCTCTCCACAGCTTATAAATGTAGCATAAAAAAAACACAATCAAATATTTTAATTGTTGTTGAAATGCCATTCAGATGTTGTTGTTGTTGGTGGTGACATGGCATTCCGACCACAGCTCTGTGTAGCACTTTGAGACCCTCCGGTGAAAGGTGCTCTATAAGTGCAATTATCATTATTACATACCTAACATACTTCATTGTCTTTAAGAGGTCTCAAACATTGATATACTGTGGTCCACACTTGCATATCTCCTTAATAATTTTCAAATGACATTTGTACTAATAGTATACAGCCATCTGTACCTTGACCATATCAAATCTACTTATAGACAAAATGACGCTCAAAGGAAATTCAATTATTATGGGGAAAAAAATATTTCCAGGGTATTTTAAAAGCCAATCACGATTGTCTTGTGAGCAAAGGCAGGTTTCACAGCATGTAACAGGTAGAACATATATAACAAAAATGCCTAGACCTACACAAGACACACTAGAGTATTTACTGCTTTTCAGGCAAATTATTTGCTCGTAAAAATGTCACGCGAGCTACATGAAAATGTGATTCCTAGCCACGAAATATGGTTTAAAAAAATTTCGAATAAAAAATGAAACATTAAAATTATTATGGTGTTGGCAGACATTATCAGCTGAAATAAACTAGGGGAGATGTACAATGACGTGCATCATATGAAAATCTTCTAGACTATTGTGAGAGAGAAGGACAGGATATGTTACATGAATAAGCTTGTTAGATAGCAGAATGCCAATGTTTGTAAATCATCATCATCAACACCTGCTCAATGTTGTACAGGGTTATGGGGGGCCTTAGCCTATCCTGGCAGACAGACGGTGCAAGGTGGAGCTATAGCTAGGATGTGACGCCATTACATCGCAGGGCACGGGGGTGGGGGGGCAATTTACCCAGCAGGCCAATTATCCTCGGCAGAACACAGACATGTTCTGTAAATGCACAAATTAACTATTTAAACAAAATTACCTAGTCATATTTAGTATTATGGTAGAGTGGTCGCAGCAAACAAAGCTATGAACTTGGCGACCGGTTTTTAAATTCAGTCATGGCTCACATCAGTGGAAAGTAATATATGCACCAATTCTGGCTCCCCCGTCACCAACCCGTAATAACCAATGTGATGAAGCAAGGTAGGGCGGCACGGTGGCCCAGTGGTAAGCGCTGACGCCTCACAGCAAGAAGGTCCCGGGTTCGAATCTCTCGGCTCGGGTGCCTTTCTGTGTGGAGTTTGCATGCTCTCCCCGTGTCCGCGTGGGTTTTCTCCGGGTACTCCGGTTTCCTCCCACAGTCCAAAAGCATGCTCCTGGATAGGTTGATTGGCTCGCAGACTAAATTGTCCCGCAATGCCCGGCGATGGACTGGCGTCACGTCGTCGGGTGTATTCCTGCCTTACGCCCTGTGTTTCCGGGATAGGCTCCGGCTCACCGTGACCCTATATAGGATTAAGCGGTTTCAGATGAGATGAGATGAAGGTAAACCATCTCATGACCAACTCAGTGTGGAGAGGGAGTCCTTCAACCAGCAGTTGCTAATTTAGTACATATACGGTTATTTTATATTTTAACATGCCACTCAATAATTGCTGTGATAACAGGTTATATTGAAATGTTTTACTAAATATTTTAATATTAGTTTTGCATGTGAATAACTATAGAGTAGCAAAGGAATTATGAAAAAGTACTAAAATGCATATAGATATACTTTAATAATGCAGGGCTAAATGTTAGTAATAAACACCGTATTGGAGAGATTAGTAATAGACAGTGGTGCAGCAGCTAGTGTTAATGTAAAACAAGTTTTAAATTTTATTACTATGCTTGTTTCAGACATCACTACCATCAGAAAGGTCTTGCCAAGAATTTGCAAAAGAGGGTGATGATTGTTATGTATAATCCTAAATAAGTGGTTTACGAGCATGCAACGTCTTCCTCTTACGAATGACGTCGAGGAACCTTTAACGTCTGCTCTGAAGCACACGGCATGCATTGTTAGTTAAAACAACACCATGATTATGGTGGCCGCTCGATTTTAACTGAACTTTTGCAATAAGCGGCGAATGTGAGATGACGTGATCACACCTAGCAGGCTTTCTAGAAGGTATGCGTGTACTTTTACTGACGGTCGAGGAAACGCTTACAGAAGAAATTATAAAATGGTTACACCGCGTGCTGTTCCTAATGGAACGAACACTCTATCTTTGTTGATTCAATGCCAAGGAACATTTGTGCCACAAACATTTCAACAAGTGTGTTGCCATGGTAGTGGAATTCACAACGAACGAAAGGCTCTTGCTATTTTTTTTTATCAAACAGGACTATACTAAAACTTTGTCAAAACATAATAAAAATTGCACTTCTAGAGCCCTTTTCACTTGAGGGTCACAAAGCACTGCATAGAGCTTGGAGAGAATGGCATGTCAGCAACAACGACATATATGAGCGGCAAATCAACAACAATAAGATGAGAGGCATTGCTTTCACATTAAAACCAGGTACCGTGGCAACATTTATCATTGATGAAAAAAATATTTACCGTGTTGTTAGATATTGCTGTTCAACAACAGCCATTTTACTTAAAGTCAATGAAGTCTAAAACTATCAGGTGGTTGCCTCAGGGGAGACCTAGTGCTCCATAGATACTCTGTTTGCATGGATACATCCATCCATCCGAATTGGGTTAGAAATCAAAATGGGACTCACCAATGACAGGGTGTCCTGCAGCCACTGCACTATTTACTATCAATAACTAAACCTTTTAACAAGAGAATCCAAAAAGTTACGAAAGATATTTGCGAAAAATTCCATTGAAGAAATTTTTATAAAACAGCATCTTGAGGAATAAGTGATGCTTTACTGTTTAAATAATATTATTATTGTTACACGTGGTTACATGTAATTGTTTAGAAAAGTATATTAAAGAAAAGGTTAAAGCTCAAATTAAATTGTGTTAAATAGCAACATTATATACAATCCCAAGCTTGTGTATAATGCTAAATAAATTAACATAAATGACCAAACTAATACTGTTTCCCTGGTGTTCCGAATAACTTTAATAATTGTATACGTAGAGGTTTCAACGATTTGTGCAATGCTGATGATAATAGTCACAGCATAGCACTGTTTGGAAAGCCAATAATGGTTGTTGTGACGATAATTTAACAAAACAACTGCTACATGACCACCCACAAAAGCAAATATGGACCAGAGTATTGGTTCTAAGAACAAATGTTCATGTTAACTACGTTAACGTTCCACATAAATATGCAATGATATATCATATTTACCACTGCACACAAGTCAATCTGTATCAATCCAAGGCTCTGAAATGATTTGAAACATGGGTTTTGTCAATATTGTATAGATAAAAACATATCTCTAACAGCTGCCCTTTATTAGCGGGATGCACACGATTATTTGGGTCTCCCGAAGATAGCACAACATTACGCAGTGTTAGAAAACTATATAATGCATAGAATGTACATATAATTGAAACCAAGCACATTTATATGGAACAGTCCCACTACACTGTAAATGTCATACAAAGATAGCATATTTTTCCACTTGATTTTAAAGGAATGGAAAATTTACAAATAACTGGGGAAACAGATTCCAGCTCCTCCATCCATTTGGTACTGCATTGTTGCACAGATCATTTAGGAGATCAATATTGGGACAATTAATCACAGCAGCTAAAGAAACTGGGCCTCGGGTATCTGCCTTGGCACTGGTCATTAATGTCAGCAGACATTACATTACTCCTGAGAGACTTCCATAAGATTTTTTTTCAATCTCTCAAACGCTCAGTAAAATATTTAACCTTCGCTCATGTTGACTGACAAATTACATTCATTGGAGCAAAATACGAAGGCTAAAAATAGTTACTGTAAACAGATGTTAGCAGATGAATATAAAATTCGATGAAATGGGGGGGCATTATTTGCAAAGCGTTTCAGAATAATCTTCAATATTAAGTGTAAATATTATTTTTTTTTAACAGAATGGTCATTCATACATTATCACTCCTAATTGTGTACTCACCAATGCCACGGACCAAATATTCGCGACACAGATGGAGGTCATTTTCACAGGATATGATGATGATCTCTGGCAAGTTCTGGCATGGAAAGGTAGAAGACAACAGTTTGATGTCGGGACATATACAAATTTACAAACATGCTTTGTTATTCATCGTCAGTTCAAAGCCTCTCTGTGCAACACGCATGGGGCTTGGGACACGAGGGAGAATTAGAAATTCGATATTCACATGACAGGGCCAATGACTCCATGGCATGATCACTGTTGACACCTCACAAATTGTGCTAATTCTATAGAAACCGTAAGGCATGACAAAGTGATTTGATCGTCAGCCAGGATTTAGGATTATGACCATATGATTGCCAGTTCAGAAATACAGCAACACCCACCATAATTATAATATTAATTGCATTTATAGAGCGCTTTTCACCCGAGGGTCCCAAAGGACTGCAAAGACAATGGCATGTCAACAACGACATCAGAACGGCAAATCAGTAACAATAACGTTTTTTTTACAAATTCGAGTTGTGGAGAAGACGGCATGTCAACAACAACATCAAGGCAGTTCAACTGAAAGTCAAATAGAAGCAATACATTATAGGACATAACATAAGCAATATAAAAATAAATATAATTCCTTAACAAACAAGGCAGGAATACATATTCGCGAGCAGGGGTAGGTCGGAAGAGAGCCATCATCCCGGCAAGACAACATTGAGAAGGATCTGTCAGATCACACCACCATCGAATGCAGGTGCGATCTGGGCACACGAAGCAAGCCAGTAATAATGGAGGATCAGAGTGGTCGGGTTGAGGAGGATGTCTGAATTAAGTCACAGATGTATGTCGGAGCTGCGCCAATGAGAGCCTTGTAGGTGTAAGGATCTTGAATTCAATCCTGTATTTAACCAGTAACCAGTGGAGAGACATCAGTACTGGGGATATATGATCGTGGATGGGTGTGCATTCTGCACACTTTGGAGACGATTGATCAGATAGGCAGGTGTTCCAGGGAGCAGTGCATTGCAGTAATCGACTCGTGAGGAGATGAAGATGTGTATTAGCTTCTTAGTATCAGAGGGTGACAGGATGTTGCGCAGTCTGGTTATATTTCTGAGATGGAAATAGGCTACCTTCGTTACCTTGTTGATGTATGTCTCGAAGCTGAGTGAGCAATCAAGAGTCACACCTAGACTCTGGACTGCCTTAGCAACTTCAATGGTCTGGTCGTCAAGCATCAATTGGATAGGTTAAGCCTTGGATAACTGGTGCGGGGTTCTCACAAGCAAAACTTCTGTTTTGTTGCCATTTAGCTTTAGGAAATTTGAATTGAGCCAGGCCTTCACAGTTGACAGTGAGGATAACATGCAAAGACAGACGCATTGATGGATGGTTTTGCGTATAGATTTGGATGTCATCGGCATAGCAATGGTAGCTGAGATTGAGGTTGCACAAGATACAGCCAAGTGGTTGCATGGAGATGCTAAAGAGGAGTGGGCCGAAAACTGAACCCTGAGGAACTCCAAACAAAACAGGATGGATCACTGAGATTTGTCCTCCGAGGCTGATAAACTGCTTCTGGTCGAGAGGTAAGAGCTCAACCAATGCAGGGTGGAGCCAGAGACCCCAATAACCTCCAGTCACTCAAATAAGATTGGGTGGTCAACAATATCAAAGGCAGCGCTCAGCTCCAGGAGGATAAGAACACTTGGAAAGTCTTCATCACTAGCTACGAAATGGACATTAACAACTTTGTTGGCCGAATCGGAGCCCAGACTTGAAGGGATGGAGGAGGTCATTGTTGAGAACATGTTTTTGGAGTTGCGCGGCTACTGCACGTTCAAGGACCTTCAAGAGGAATGGTAGATTTGATTTGGGGTGATAATTATCAAAGATGTTGCAATCGAGGCCACGTTTATTAAGCAGGGGGGTAACCGCGGCACATTTGAATAGTGAGGGAATGATACCAGAGCAAAGCGCATTATTCAAGAGATTAGTGACGAAAGTGGCAAGGTATTTGAAATTTGCCACGATGATTTTGGATGGAAAAACGTCCAGGGAGCAGTTTATGGGCCAAGATTTGGTAATTAAGGAGGATACATCGGATTTCGTTAAGTCCAGGGGTTTTGAGATTGAGGAAGGTGGAGGAACATTTAGTGAGGTATTGGTTGGTGGTTGAGGCTGGGTAGAGATACGGTAGGCTACAGTTTTTTCTGAGAAAAACTGAATGAACTGATCTGCCTGACCATTATTAGTGAGGAGAGCTGAGGGTGTATGACTGGTTGGACGAAGGAGCTAATTAATGGTAGAGAAAGGAATATTGGGCTTGTCGAAGTTATCAGCCAGAATGCTGGCAAGATGGCTGGTATGCGCAGTCAAGTGCCTTCCGGTCGCGGAGGAGCTGTTCCTTAAAAATTTGAGCATGGACTGTGAGGCCTGATTTTTTTTGGCCCCGCGTGCATTCACCTGGAGATCACGGAGTTCAGCAGTATACCAGTGGGATGGTTTTCTGCATAACACCTAGCGTGACTTGAATGGGATAAACTCATCCCGTATGCTTGATAGCATATTGTTGTAAGTTTCTAATGTTGCATCAGGGGCAAAGTGAGCCGAGGCATAGCGTGAAGTACTGATGATTGGTGCGGTGAATATATCTGCAGTGAGGGCGTTAAGGTTTCGAAATTGGATTTGGCACTTGGTGATCGAAATTGGAGGCAATGCTTGAAGATCAAACCATACAGCGGAGTGATCAGACACACCTGGATCAGTGACAGATAGGTTGGTTACCGATGTGCCCCATAAGAAAACCAAATCGACAGCATGGCCGCATCTGTGAGTGGCAGATGTCACGTGTTGAGTGAAACCAAGTGAGGTCAGAGTGGCCATGAGATCCCTTGCAAGAGGGCTGTTCAGAGAGTGAACTTGGATGTTGAAATTGCCAAGAATCAGGATCCTTTCAGAACTGCAGCATATCTTAGAAAGCAGCTCAGACAGTTCATTGACAAAAGGGGAGGCTCCAGGTGGGTGGTAGAGCAGCACCAACTTCACAGGTTGAGCCGACCTCCAATCCAGAGACATATGCTCGAATGAATTGAAGGTCGGCGGCGGAATCGGTCGGATGTGGGCAGACACACGGTGGAAAACTGCTAGGCCGCCACCACCACGGCCATGTGAACGAGCCTTCTTATGGAATGCAAAGTTTCGCGTTAGGGCCTGATTCAACGTGAGCATATAATCTTCATGATGCCAGGTTTCGTTAGGCAGAGTAGGTACAGACATTTGTCCGAGATAAGCTCAGCGATAAGTGGGGCTTTTCGGTGTTCAAACAACGCACACTGAGCAGGGCAAAGTGGGTTTCAGTTGCAGGCAATGTGTGTACTGGAAGAGGAGAACCAACCATTGGTATTTTTAACAAGCAATGTCGAGCTGCAAATGGTCGAACTTGTTTCCTCGGTAGCCGATAAGTAGGGCTTAATACGGGGATGGGGGTAGGGAAATCAATTGCAGGCAGGTTAATGGGCTTTTTGTTGCCGGCGCCCCGATGGATGTAACAAGGGTGTCGCAGTATCGTCAGCTCACGGCAAATGGCCAGACGGTTGGAGTTACAAGGAATGTACTAGCCTATAATTCTCTTGTATAGTACGTCGTATATCTATAGCTCATTTGGGGATCAAGGTATCAGCTGATATAACCAAATTTTGCAGCATTAGAAATGGGTATAAACGTGTGGAATATGTAAGGCAGCCACGGATATATTAACAGTCTGTCAGAGGGATTTATTCAAGGCTGGAAAAAATAACAGTGATAACTGCTGGCAAAAGAAATGAGAAAATAACCATAAAGAGATTTCACTGTATATCGAATGTTTGCTAAACTGTGTGCATGCCGCTTCTCCTACATATATGAACATAACAACTTGCCTGAAGACGATGGTCCTTTCAAGCATTTACATAACCATGCTATGCAGAGTGGCGGCACACATCTGCCATCCAGCGTTGGGGAGGCAACTCGTTTTGGTGAATTGCAGAAATGATGTGCCATTCCTTTTTCGTTGGTTTGCCAAGAGAGGGCAATGCATCAATTGGACTAATTGTCATCTGTTACCGTCTGTACAGGGAGGGCTACTCTTCTGCACACATGGGTTTTCTCCAGGAACCACGGATTCCTCCCGCACGTATAAACACTCAATAACATGTATTGGGGAAAATCCAATGCAGGACCATCATAAAAAGAGTCCGACAGCTCAGTGTGGCATTCCTTCATAAATATGTAAATTATGATTGATTGACTGTGATCGTCTGACATCTAGAAATGACCAAAACACCACCTGTTTTTCCTTTTGGGGCAGTGTGACTGACCAATGTGCTAAAATACATTTTCTCAGTTTAATTACAGGTGGCTGAAGCTTGGATAAAAACCCAGCATAGTGGAGGGGTTGGCTTTGTGATGTGATAGGAGGAATTTCACCCCCCTCCTCCAAACCCCCTCACCTTGTTGTTGCGGTGCTCGGCAAGACGCTGCCAGCCTGGCTGCTTGGTGAGTACGCGCCCGCCCGCACACTCGATGATGGAGCGCATGGTAGCGAGACTTGGGCACATGCCGGGTGTCAGGTAGAAGCACAGACCCTGTGACACGCAAGGACACATGTAAACAAAGTGCTTCATTTAACAGCAGTATGACGTTTATTGCAATAAGCTAGCAGTCAACGTACTTTTCAACGCTTGGTATTTTAAAAGTAGAGTATAATTATTTGATGAGGTTCATCATTGATTTCCTCAAATGAAAATATCTTGCTATTCTTTGCCAGCAAAAATTTGCATTGTTTCTATGAAAACAATGAGCTAATATTTTCGATGAAATCCATTTTGCTGGGTCAGGTCACGCAAAATTTTTTGTCCTTTAATCCTCCACCATCCGACACGGCCAATTAGTAAAGCTTGTCACGGGAACACAACGTGCCAATTCTTCACTATCTCAGCACACCGGTGTGTGGGAGAGCAAACCCACAGCATTTACAATGAAGTTTCAGTGAAGAATTGGCACGTTCTGTTCATGTGACAAACCTTACTAATTGGCTGCGTCGGGTGGTGGAGGGTTAAAACGACACGATTTTTTTGCATGACCTGACCCAGAAAAATGGATTTCATCGATAATATTGGTCCCGAAAGCCTTCGAATTAGAGCTAATATTTTAAACAACTCTTTGCATTTGTACACAAGGCAAAAAGGCTGCCTCAAACCACAGGAGTTTGGGTACTAAGCCATTTTTGAAAGTTCATGCAGTAGTGAAGCATGTTAATGAACTGCTATTTATGGCTGTGACACATCTTTCTTATTAGCAAACACCCCAGTCTGCATACGTGGACCAACTGTGTGTGATCCATTAACCCTTATGCGACCAGCCTGGCACACATATGTGCATGACCACACACAGACCAAACATGTGCAGCTAAAGAGTAATGGTTGGACAAATGGCATGTATTCGCAGCAAAAGAACTGATGATAAATTGATAGCAAAAAAGTACGGGAAGCATGGATGCAACTGTACTTTCAGTCCCTGTCAATGTTTAAAAGAGCATGAGAATGAACATGATCGCTGCACCACCTGTGCAATCACGGAAATGCAGTGTTAAGTCCAACTAAGTCACGAAGGAAATTAATCACATTTTTATTGCAATTACTCAACAGGTGTGTGCAATGCCTGCACATTGATTTTACCATTCGCTATAACGTGACTCAAAACAGTAATGGCCCATCACAGAATGTTCTACTTCAGCATTGATGGGAAAATAGAAAAAAAACACATTATTAGGGGGTTGTTTATCAATGTACATTAAGTTTAAGGCCTTCACGGGTGTCTCTTGCCCATATTCATACAACTGTCGTGACATTGCTGGAACAGACCACAACCTGCTGAGGAAAACCAGTGATATCAGTCAGTTTTTCATTCGCCTTGTTGAATCACAACTTAGATACAATGCTTAGCAAGGCCTATGGGATGGATGGACTGAATATTATTTCATTTTGGTAATTATCCACATTTCTTTAATGGCTCATTTTCTCATCTTGTAATTAAAAGTGTATATATTGTGGCTGTGATAAACGTTGCCTAAATACGTGGCCAGAATACATTAATTCTGTTCGCCAATTGAATTATAAATGATACTGAATAAGGGTTGCATTACTGTCAATACGGACAGTACATTTTGAACGAGGGGCGGCGCGGTGGCCCAGTGGTTAGTGCTGACGCCTCACAGCAAGAAGGTCCCGGGTTCGAATCTCTCGGCTCAGGTGCCTTTCTGTGTGGAGTTTGCATGCTTTCCCCGTGTCCGCGTGGGTTTTCGCCGGGTACTCCGGTTTCCTCCCACAGTCCAAAAAGCATGCTCCTGGATAGGTTGATTGGCTCAGACTAAAATTGTCCCGCATTGCCCGGCGATGGACCGGCGTCCCGTCGTCCGGTGTATTCCTGCCTTACGCCCTGTGTTTCCGGGATAGGCTCCGGCTCACCGTGACCCTATATAGGATTGAGCGGTTTCAGATAATGAAATGAAAAAAAAACATTTTGAACGAAGGACTACTGAACATTGCGTGCTCATGAAAGGCTTTATCATAATGGTCTCAAACCTTTTAAAAGATAACGTAACTTTTAGAATCTAAATGCAACAAGAGATCTGCCTTTAGAATTCTACTTTACTAAAATCCACAAAAATGTATGCCATGCATAATATACACACCTCTTCTTAGTGTAACACGTGTGCTTGCACACAATCTGTGAATGTTGTACACTATATCCAGCAGATCAAATTTGCAACCCATGGGTCACCACAGCTTAAAAAAAAAAATCGCCATTTAGAACCTCAGCTTTTCCAACTCTCTATTTTAAAAATATGTTAAAATCGACCGTTCAAGACTGGGATCGAGCTGTTGATCAATATCACCTGGTTGGAGTCCACTGCCTTCCTGTGTGCACAATTAGAACATAAAGTAAAAGGGCCAAAGTGACTCTGTGCTCAACTGGGTGTAGGACGGTCCCCACTTCCGTTGGCAGTCTTGGTTGAATGGTGGGATTATTAAATGCTAATGCTGAGAAGCAGTTTATCAACACTGCTTCCCAAAGTCCAAACGATATTTTGTATTTCCAAACATGAATTCGATATTTTTCCATGCTTATTTAACATAAGTACAACACTGAATAAGAGATTCGGTGTTTCAATAGGCTGATGCCTAATTTTAGACCCAAGGATGCTCACCTTTCTGAAAACTTTATGCAACAATAACATAATGTACACAGGATATGAGTCTTTCCTTATGTAAATAAAAGCCAACATATATCTCATCTCATTGTCTGAAACCGCTTAGTCCTATACAGGGTCACGGTGAAGCCGGAGCCTATCCCGGCAGACACAGGGCGCAAGGCAAGGATATACCGACGATGGGACGCCAGTCCATCGCCGGCCAACATATATGAACGTGTGAATTAAAACGCGTACTATATAAAGGGGGAACGAGGATTGGGCTAAGTGGCAATCTCATAGTCGCCATATATACCCCACGTACAACACACCATCGAAGCACCACAGAAACTAAACAAAGACATAGTCACTTCCACTACCTACAGTTCCACTCAATATAGTATCAGCATACTTCTGTAAGAAAGAGTTGAAGACTCTTCAGAATATGTCATCAGTTCTGACAGATGCCATCAAATGCTCCAACAGCCAATGTGAAGCACATTTAAAAAGTCTGCGAGATTTCTTATCCAATGGTGTGTTGAAGCGTTGCTCATCTTCTGCGTATAGCCCTGGGAGAATACTGAAAATTCCACATGCCTCAGCAAATCCCTTGGGACAACCATTTTTTAATTCTCCACACAAAATGGTACTTGTTTAATTGACCTAAGAGGGATAATGGTTGGCTCATGCAACGCCCAAAAGGATTTTAATAGCTTTTCATTTGCTTGATCTACTGTTGTGCCATCTCACTTGATAAATAGGAGAATGGTTTATATGATGTTTCCAGTGTTCCAAGCTCCAGTACTTCTTATTCTTCTCGTTTTCTAAGGTTTGTGCAGAAAAAGTGAATCTGCCCCTTACATGGATTTCAAGGCATCGATAAATAGTCTTTTCCAGGTTGTGGGTGCTGGTATAAAAAGGCCCCGTTTTGCGTTTACATTCATATTGCTGAGAATAAGTTGTTGCATAAACCCCTGTGATCTGTGCCAGATTCCTGACTCCACGATGCTGAGATCCAATTGTCAGGCACTGTGGTGCATGACGAACAGGTAAATATATCATGGACATATACCTGTAAAACGATTTCAAAGTGATCCTTGCTTATTCGAAAAAACTCTATTTCTGAAAATATTTAGCACATCAGAGAAATGAGTGAAACCGTCATCGGTGAGGGACAACGCTTTTCATAGACAAATTAATTTGTGTTGGGTGATCAGCGAAAGAAGACACTCAGACTTAATATGAATAGTTTTAAATTTGTATTGCAACTCAGGTCTCATGCCATATTCAAATCTCTCAAGTCCAATGCTCCCCACTAGGAATATAAGTACAACCTTATTTAGTTATGGGTTTTATAGACGTTAATGTACTATTAACCCCACTTATTAAACCCTGTAAGTAGAAAAAAAATCTTCCTGGACCGCATATTCAGGTAGTTCGTTTGAAAGCCAACCAAGTATGACAAACACAATTTAGAATGCACACATTCATTCAATTTCAAAGATATTTATTGCATCCTATATATCATTGGCCAAATAATTTGTGAGTGTTTTATTTATTTGTGAGAGGAAACGAGATAATTGGGAGGAAAGCCACACAGAACAGGGGAGAAGACAAATTCCACGCAGAAAGGTGCCCCCGGGGCAGGAAGTGAGCAGCACGGAGTAGTTTACCACAAATTGCACTAAAATGCCCCATTTTGGTTATAGCACTCTTCCACTGCATTACACGTCACAATCGCAGCATATTTTGAACTCAAATCGTAAAGGATAAATGTTCAAGGAGTGCTCTATGAATAGGCACAGTGATGTCACATCCTCTGGAATTACTAGGCATGCTAACATCAACGTACCATGATTCTTTTTTAAAGGCAATGTTCCGATGCCATATGTTTGTTTCTCAAGTTTAATGTTCTTCCCTTGAAAGAATGTTCTAAAAGCAAATGCAATTCTGTTCCTCTAATCACTTGCTTCGTATTTAAATAATTGATTTGCACAACATGGGTTATTTAGTATGGTTGGGTTGATATCACTTATAAAGCATATTCTTAGCACAATTAATATTCCACTCGACCTTGGTACGGGTGTATTTACCTTCGAATGCCAATGTAATGCAGCAGAGTAGCAGATGACAGCTGAGTGATGTTTAACAATCTACTAAGTGTGTTTGACTCAATAACAAACATCTCATCAAAGCACTTTATATGGAGTCCTTGAGCATAACAATGTGCAAATGCATTCATTAAACCCAGAAGTTAACAATTAAAGGGACACATCATTCACAATTGTATAAATCGCCATATTCAACATTAACACTGTACAATCATAAAATCTAATGGTAAAATGATCTGCAAATTACTCAGCTGGGATGACACATTGCCCTCTACCGTGAAAACTTGGCAGGACCTCCTACTCCAAAGAAAAACTCTAGCCTGCAACCAGAGTTTATTGTCACCAAATACAAAGCACTTCTTATGGCAACCAAATTTGTACTTCGAAAAATATTCGTAAGTCATGTTAAGTCGCTCACAATATGTATTTACAGAAATGATATAAATTTGAACATTCAAATCCTGATTTCGAGAAAGGGACAAAGAGACCCACAGACACACAAATCCCCATGATCATCCATGATGACAGGGGTGCTCAACCTTTTGTACCTCAAGGCCTACTTGTGTATGGTGTTCACGGACGACTAGGTAGCGCTCACGGCTCACTTGTGAGACGTGACCCACCGGTTGAGAATGGTAAAGAGACATAGAGTTCACTTTTTTGGCAAAAGCTTTAATTTAGAATCTCCACATTTCGACACCAATGAGCAGCTTTTCCTGTTAATAATCAAGCAAGAGGTGTTAACAAGTTAACTTTCTTCAAAGTGCTTAAGGTACTACATTGTGAGGTGCAACCTCCAACTATGATTCGGTAAATTTGTCAGCCCAATAAGATTTATTGTTGAAATATTCTACGTGGAACATATCTTCAGTGGGAAGCTCATTTACAAGGGTGCCCTGGGTGTCAAGGATGGGGAGACCGTGTACAAACTATAACTTGCACGTTCAAGGAATGTGTGAGTGCACATTAATCTTCCCTGCATGGAAATGTATTTATGTTAGTATGACCAGTTTTGTATGGTGTAGGAAACACGTTGTAAACATTTGCAAATCTCAAGAAGGAAAATGCATAGGTTACTGGTTCTGTTGAAAACACTGAAAGTGAAAAATTACGTGGGAGTGCAATGGGGCTGCATATTGCGGACGAATCATTGCATCGCCATCTTCCTACTGCTTTCCAGGCAGCATCAGATCTTTTTTTAGAGTGGTATCCATTACAAGTTCTTTATCGGTTTTACTCAGCAGACAGTGGATGGATGGATTGCAATTGTGAGTATGGGAATGCTATTCTGAATACAGAATATACAGAATAGGCTGACAATAACTTGCCAGGACTCGCGGATCAATAGAGCACTGACAGATAAGTGGAATTCCTGTAACTAAGCTAATGTTTCGGTAAAGGTCCTTTTGTATAATAATAATTGCACTTCTAGAGCACTTTTTACCCGAGGGTCACAGAGCGCTGCACAGATCAAACAAACCTATAAATCAATAACATACCTTGAAAAGTCATACAATTTTATTTACGCTAGAAGGAACCGTTAAGCTATGTAGCTCTTTTTAAGAGTTGTCTGGCAGTGAGGGGTATACAATGGGTACTTTTTTGCCAGTATACATATATAAGATTACAACAGGTTTTACCGTATCTGGCAATTATGCAGGTGTTAAGATCTTAACACCTGCCTAGATTAGTTGTTTTGACTGAATTGCCCCTGGTGCCTTGAGATGTAATAATTATGCAGGTGTTAAGATTTTAACACCTGCATAATCGCCAGATACGGTAAAACCTGTTGTAATCTTATAGGGGTATACAAGTTACATCTCAAGGCACCAGGGGCAATTCAGTCAAAACAACTAATCTGGGCAGTATATCTTTGGACTGTGGGAAGAAACCGGAGCATCCAGAGAAAACCCACGTGTGCACGGGCAGGGAGAACATGCAAACTTCACACATAAAGGTGTCTGAGCTGGGAATAGAACCCAGGAATTTCTTACTGAAGCAAGAGGGTCCTGAGTTACAGTGATACTTACAGTGGTTACCCACAAAAAAACAATTCGAATAAAGAATAGGTGTCCAGAAACATACTGAGAAAGCCCTCTCCAACCTGTTATTAACACTTCCTGAAATTGTGCAGAAATGAAGTGAAAAGTCAACAGGTGGGTATGCGAAATGTATGGATACTGCTGGGGTGGCTGAAAGTATTTTAAACCCTGTGCTAATAAATCACTGGGTTATTAGTCCATTACGTTTAACAAATGGAGAACAATAAACAGCCCGGCGAGGCACGGTGGCGCAGTTGGGGTCACACTGTCGCCTTAGAGCACAGTCCCGGATTCAATTCCCGGCTTGGGTGCCTTTCTGTGTGTAGTTTGCGTGTTCTCCCCGTGCCCGCGTGGGTTTTTGCTGGGTACTTCGGTTTCCTCCCATCATCCAAAGACACGCTGCTGCCTAGGTTAAGAGGCCTACTAAGTAAATTGCCCCAAAAAATGTGCCCTGCCATGTACTGGTATCACAGAAGTAGCTTGCTTTCGGCAGCTGAGGTACGTCAGTGTCGCAGTGGGACAATGTGCAGGTTAATATTCAAGCAATAATTGCATTTTTACTGTGTTAGCGAGAACTTTTCTATGCCTTGCATTTATCTCTCTGCATGAATTGGGCGGCGCGGTGGCGCAGTGTTTAGCGCTGACGCCTCACAGCAAGAAGGTCCCGGGTTCGAGTCTCTCGGCTCGGGTGCCTTTCTGTGTGGAGTTTGCATGCTCTCCCCGTGTCCGCGTGGGTTTTCGCCGGGTACTCCGGTTTCCTCCCACAGTCCAAAAGCATGCTCCTGGATAGGTTGATTGGCTCGCAGACTAAAATTGTCCCGCAATGCCCGGCGATGGACCGGCGTCCCGTCGTCGGGTGTATTCCTGCCTTACGCCCTGTGTTTCCGGGATAGGCTCCGGTTTCACCGTGAACCTATATAGGATTAAGCGGTTTCAGATAATGAGATGAGATGAGATGAATGTGAATGGTGTTAAGAGTTATAAACGTTTGTAAGGGTGTAAGTGACGTCATCATCAGGCACGCATGGCATATTTGCCACTCTGAAGCCCACCAGTTTCATGACCCCTTCTGAGTGTATTGAAGCAACCTCAATCCTTCTATTGTTACATTGGTTTTATTTCTATTCCTCTTAATTATTATTCTTAATTTGTTTTTAATAATGATATTTTACGCTTAAACCATTGGGGCGTTCTGTACTGAGGGTGACTCAAGCCTCGCTACAATCCATCTGTGCTTCTCACAATAGTGGCATCATCCTCGATCTAATCAGTACTCGCACCTCACTCACCACGCAGCAAAACCCCACGCTCACCCTCACCTTATTCTCACTCATTTAACCCACCACATCTTCTGCTTTACCCTATTTATTGTCAACCTCATCGGCCAAACATCCTGTATGTTGTTGTACTGTATTAATCGAGGGTCCTTGAGGCGAATTTTACAAGTCATTTTGAGTGTGTTTGATACAATTTTAAACGAACATTTTTGTTTCATTCTTTTCCTTAACTATTAGTCTGAATAAGTAATTTAATGTCTTGTTCTGAGGCCAACACTTCCCACTGCAATAGTGCAATATTTTGTCTCATAGTAGCGGTTTGTAGCGGTCCCTTAACCGTCTTAAGCCACTACTGTCCTGAAGCACGGTGCACAAGTCATTCTGAGTATGTCTGAAACTATTTGAATCATTTATATGTTTTACTGTTTTCCTCTAATTCTTAGTGGTCTTAATCAATAATTTAACATCTTGGTCCCGAGGCTTACAATTTTCACTGCGGGAGTGTACCATTTGCTCTCGCAGCAGTGGTTTGCAGCGATCCCTTTTCCAGCATAATCTCGTGTTCACCATTTTCCCTCGTCAAACATCCTCACTCATTCCTCCTTGTCGTTTTAACTATCACCGTTTTCTTCAATAATCTTCGCATCACCACTTAACCATCCACTCATTCATTACTTCACGACCTGACCACCCACCACCCTGCTCTTGCACGACCTAATTTTGGAGCTGCTCCACAGTGGGATTAGCTCTGGTTCGGCTTCCCGGCTCGGGGGCCTTTCAGTGTCGAGTTGTGTCAGTTTTTCACTCGGTTCTTCGGTTTCCTCCCGATGAGTAAACTGCCCCCCCCAGAAAAGTGCCCCGCGATGTGTTGGCATCGCATCCTGAGTGTGGCCTCACCTTGTGCCCCATGTCTTCCACGTAGACTCTGGCCCCTATTCATCATTATCACCTATACACGCGTGGCTCTCCTGAATCTTCGTTCTGAATCATTCCTCTCTAACCCCAATCTCCTTGCCATTTGCCAGAAGCTTGCTATATCCCGCTGTCCTCGTTAAATCCATTGCGGTGCTGGATACAAAAGGAGCTTTAATTGGTGTTTTACTGATTCCCCTAACCCCATATCTGTATTATAGAGTTAAACATATTGAATG
>JAZEWT010000003.1:13609990-13628002 GCA_036362905.1 Mordacia mordax
GGGGGGGGGGGGGGGGGGGGGTTGGGGCAATTTATTACACAATTGTTTAAAAGATAGGCCCGATGTTTTGAATTACACGGGTTATTTTGACAAAGGGCCAACAATGTCAGATTACCCTCATCATTAAGTGTTATGTGGAGGGGGGGGGGATTGTGTTAAGCGTTAATCTATATGTAGCTGGTACGTTTATTGTTTGAGAATGCATTTCCAAGCCGCACTTACGTTAATAGCTATCGGAACGATTGAAATTATACTTTTTTTTGTCCATTTCAATACTCTCAGATTTGTCTCAGCGAATAATGGTTAGTTTTACATAAAATGTGACGTTATCAAAATCAATTGTTCTGCGACCGCCGACAGTTGGGTTTGAGAGTTTGATATTCCTTTGATATTCTCTGAGACGTGTGCTAATGTTTCTGCCCGTCTGACCAACATAACATTGGCCACACGAGCAGGTGATGCGGTAAACTCCTTCTCTGGAGAGTTTAGCTGGTTTATCTTTGACACTAGTTAATATTCCTTCGATTGTTTGTACTGTGCAAAATCTTACTTTCATATTTTTTCTAGAATTCTAGCTAATTTATCAGTCACTCTGGCAAAGTATCATAGTTTGATGGTTTTAATTACTGATGTAGGTTTTTCACGGCTCAATGCATCATGATTGCTTCGAAAAGCTGCTCTCTCGAAGCAATCATCGATTTTAATTACGTTATCATTTTCACCATTTGTGGTGTTCAGCCTGTTTTTATTAATTTGAGCTCTGTTGATTCTTGACATGTGGCATCTCAGTTCTCAAGCTTTTGGCATCAGACACTTGTTATGCCCGGTGTATGAGAGTTTTGACGAGAGCGAATGATAACGTAAGAATGAGTAAAGGCTATGTTGCACACGACTAATAATGCAGCACTACCTTATTATCAGTATGCAGATATTTTAAAAAGACAGACAAAAATTATTACCCTGACCGATAGGGTCCATCTGCTTATATTACATTGTGCACAGCTTATATACCACCACAGGCCTACTGTGTACTGGGTTACATCTGGGGTATAGCCCCGCCTTGTGCCCTGTGTCTGCTGGGGTAGGCTGCACCCCCTCGCGACCCTGTACAAGATTAAGCGGGTATTGATAATGATGATGCTTTGAAAGATGCCCTCGGAAAAGACCAAAAGCATACATAAACTAACACATTTGTCGGTTGAAGATCCTTGAGGCCGCAAGCACTTAGTGAAGCCCACGTGTGGAAATGCTCAAGTGCACAGCATAGTGTTACAACATAGCCATGCACAATGTGGGATGATTTGTTGTTATTTGCTTCAAAATTTTGTTACAATCTGAGAATATTACAAATAGCCTAGTAGCTTCGTTAAAATAAATGTCCAATTGTAATAACATGAAGAAAAAATACACTTCCAGAATTCTCATTTCCAGAATTTACAGTTCAGTTGTTGTGCAAGAGTGTAAATAATGTACCAAGGTTAAGCAGGAATCACCCCAATGCCCTTTAGGGCTTCAATAGTGGCAACTTCCATTGATTTAAGCACGACTTTGAGAATAATGTATGCTATGCAACGTACATCCAAACTCTGTGCGACACACTATATTTAAAGATATGGCAGAAATGACAGCAGTTTAATGTCTGGGTATGAAGCCAAATTATTTTGGTTGGTAGCATGTTAATAGAAGAGGCTGTATACCAGTGCAATAAAATGAAGCAAAATACACGTCATACATGTAAACATATTTTAGTCCTGGGTGGCTATCTGGATAATAATTCAGGATCTTTTCTGTGACATGGGCATAACCAGTTTTTAAAGCCTCTCAGCACTCTGGAAAGTCGTTTCATTTCAGATTTTCACATCAAACAGGACATGACCATTAAAGGTAAACATAACACCATGCAGAATATTATAATCATGAATTCCCATGACAGTAATCCTAATTCCAGCAATATGATGAGTACAACTCATTAAGGTACTTGTTGAAACATGCAGGAAATGCGTGGGGCACATGGGGAATTATGATGTCAGTTAACTTAAAAGAGTTAGGCAGGTACAAGAAATGTCATTCAGAAAATTATTTGAAATCTGATAACGCAGGCACAACAATGTATCCATATAAATTAATATCATGAAATTATCTTGAATGCATCTCTCATTTCAAAATGTTGTAATTGAATATGTAATATTTGCATAAAATATCAATATTTAGTATAATGGTAATGCAGGGGTCATCGTGATGATGCGGCACCTCTGCCATCCTGGGTGTGAGTTTAGACAACTGCCTGTGATTAAACCGGCGCTAGAAATGTAGTGAGTCGATCGATGGTTTCAGCCCAATTACCAATGAGTGACCACACTGGGTCATGAAATGTTGGGTGGTAGTAGCCTGACAAGAGACAAAAGTCTTAAGGAGCATCCACAAACACTTAAAAAGGCTTGGCTACCTATCCTTGTGCTCGCTAACCCACCACGGCATGAGCTGTGAGAAATGAAGATGCTCAGCGTTAAAACTATAGGCACCGTGAAGTATAATAGTCTCATCTCAAAGTCAGAAACCGCTTAGTCCTATACAGGGTCGTGGTGAGCCAGAGCCTATCCTGGCAGACACAGGGCGCAAGGCAGGGATATACCCACAATGGGACGCCAGTCCATCACCGGGTACTGCGGGCAATTTAGAGTTGCAAGCCAATTAACCTATGCGGCAGCATGTTTTTTGCACTGTGGGAGGAAACCGGAGTGCCCGGCGAAAACCCACGCGGACACGGTGAGCACATACAACTCCACACAGAAAGGCACCCCAGCAGAGATTCGAACCCAGGACCTTCTTGTTGTGAGGCAACAGTGCTACCCACTGGGCCACCGTGCCACCCAAGTATAATGATATCGTAAAAAAATATAAGCACTTATATTAGTTTAAATACTTCTAAAGACCCAACAGACAATCTTTCAAAATAGCAATATCTGAGGGACAGCGGCCTTTAATACCGGACAAGATTGTCTATATTCAAGTCCCAACAGTTACACTCACAGGTTGCAGGTCGAGGCTGTAGGCAGCCATGAATAATCTACGTATACAGTGTCACCACCACATTTAAAAGGAATATAATGTGAACAAAATGTAGATCTTGTTCAGTTTTCACCTCTTAAACTGAAATACTCTGGGTATAGTTCTTTATGTGTTAAGCAATTATAGATCATGTCCCTCACCAGAGCTCACTTGTTAACTAAATAAACTTGAGATGGCATATCGAACAGTAATACGTTTTAATAGAAGTAAATAAGTAGCCTGCTATTCCCTCTACGTAGCATGATGTTGTCAAAGCCCAGTATGTTAATATACAGGTACAATTAAAATAAAATTGAACATATCAGTTATTTGTGGTGATTATAAAAGACAATACGAGGATGAATGGGGTGGATATCAACCACAGCTAATTATGGTAACACACATGCACATCGATAAAAATAAAGGATGGAATGAGAAGACAATTGTGTATTAAACAAAAGAGAAAATTGTGACTGTGGATGGACACTTAAGCCATGACAGGCTCAATAAACCTAGGAAATAAATAATAATATAAGTAATGGCGGATCATGCCATACTAACCACACCACAGTTGTATCATTACATGCTTATATACTGTGGAAATATAATATTGTTCATTACAATATGCAATAAGGTCAATGTATCTCCCTGCTCATGAGCATGGGGTAGCACTCACTTTTAACCGGTGGGAATTTTACATTCTTTAATGGGGCAAGTATATCCAAATGACAAACACTGCCGTATTCCCAGGAAGAGGTTCTTTTTTGTCAACCTCGACATAAGATTTGAATTCAAGTTCTCTTCCCACAGTACCACATGGACTTCATTTAATACTAGTTTATTAAGTCATACCATTAAATCTTTATTGAAGCTGAAAAGGACCATGGAGCGATGTAGCTCTTTGTAACAGTTGTCTAACATCACAGAGCACCATGGAAATATAATCGGGACAATTAAGCGAGGCAGCGTGTCTTTGGGCTGTGGGCAGGGAATCGGAGTACCCGGCAAACACCTACGCAAATAGTTGGATAACATGCCACACAGAAAGGCACCCAAGCTAGCAATGAAACCCAGGTCCTGCTTGCTGAGGCAGCAGTGCTTCTCACTGCACCACTGTAATCAGCTTCCATTTTGTTAATGATAGAACCGCACTTTATTAATTGTAATTCCTCCCGCTAATCATTTAATTCCATAATTGCTGATACAACTTCAATTTACAGTGAAGCAACAGTAAAGACGTTTTAAAACCAAGTCATCTCTCATCAGGCAAATTAACATAATGTATTACCATTTTGTATTTTGCTGAACTTTTCCAAGGACTGATGTCGTGTATATGTAAGTGGTCTGTGGAGCACAGAACCAAGCCACTAAAAGTGGTCCATAAACCCACAATGGACATCAATGCTATTGAGAGTAATTTTCTAACAAACAACTCTCGTCTCCTAATGTTTGTCTTTAAGTATTGTTTCCTTAATGTTTAAGCATCATTAGTCAAAGGTGTAGAACTTCGATTTTACATATTAATGTTAACTGCATTGACAATCATTAAAAACTAGTTTACAAGTGAATTATACATTTTGTAAAACAACAAAAACAAGAGTTGGCTGAATAGGGCTTAATATGCCTGATAAACATAAAAAAGAGAACACAAAAAAGGAGGAATGCTAGAATACTAATAGTGTGGATGTATATACGATGAAAATTGTCAGTTCAAAGAACCGTGGGCAGTAATGGGATAATAGCTGCAGCTACCAGTTTTGTGAGCACAGCTCTGTGTGTGCAGCATCACCTGGAAAAGAGGCTTCACTCGTGCACGGTTCATAGACTCCTCCAGGCTGAAGCTGAACAAAACTTCAGCCTCTGCATCCCGCAACAGGTACGCTCCTTCATCTGCAACATCCGCACAAGAGAATAATTTCAACACTATTAGAGAAGAACATGAGAACCTTATCACGTGGGTGGTGAAACCACTAAGCTGCAGTGGTTTTGCCGCTTGTTGTAGAAGTTCTTGAGTCGAATCAGTCGGGCAACCCTGATTAATACTGCAGGTGTATTAAAGATATAAATAATTGTTGCCAGCTTCAGAGTGGATGTTAGGAGATGCGCTGTTAGACCACCGTGGGTTGCAGTCAAGGTCCAAATAGTAACATTTGTGAGCAAATTACTCCATACATTGCATCATCACTCCCTATGAAAAACAATAAGTTGATATGAATATCGCTTAATTCCTACCTTAAATTTTTGTTAACCGTTTTTTGCATCTCCTGCAGGGAAATAATGCTATAGCCCAGTGTGTGGGTGTACATTCGTGTACGTTACACAAAACATGTTCTTCATTAAATATTTTTTTTATCTTGCGAGGTGGTGCTTTGCTTAGAGCACAGTTAAGGTATGAGAAGATTGTAAGAACAACCCTCATTAGAGTACAGGATTTACCCAGCCAATAATTTTTTTAAGGTCAATAGAGTAGGACTGCTATGTGGACAGCTATCTATAGCTATCCTATGGGAAAAAAAGGCCTCGACAATTGGAACAAATTCGACAACTGATTAAAAGCAATCAACAGCAATGCTCTCAATTACATTGTCCATGATCATAGAGCAGCTATTGAATTGATCTCATTAGGCTTTGTAAATATAAGGCCTGGCCTGATGTTATAAAATGTCACCAGCAAACAGACAGCTTGTAATTTGTGCACGTAATACATTGTATGAGAATCATTAATATGCAGTTGTGCCTCCCAAGGAATCAAACTGTGTGTAGTTTAATAAAAAAATATTTCTGAGCATCAACGTACCATACATATAAATCCTGTGACGACCATATTGCATGTACAGTGCTCTCTCTTACAGTGAGTCATTCCTTATGTATGTGGGGACACATATGCATGCGCTTTGTGACCCTCTGCTCTGTGCAGCATTGTGACCCCCGGGTGAAAAGGACTGTATAAAATGCAATTATTATTAATTATTATGTTGATAAATGTATGGAAATTTTCCTTCAGAAGGCAGCCTGGATTACTGGAAAATGGTATCTCACCACAATGACCGTTGTTATTATTTACTGAAAGTGTTGGATTAAAAATGCAAGACTGCTCTGAGCTACTTTGAAGTGCCAGAACATACATGATGTTTCTCAAGTTTGTATAATCTACACAGCACTTCATGTTGACATGCCGTTCTCTTCACAGCTCAGATTTGTAACAAAAAAAACCCGTTATTGCTGTTGACTTGCCATTCATATGTCGTTGTTGTTGCTGACATGCCATTCTCTCCATAGCTCTGTGTAGCACTTTGTGACCCTCAGGTGTAAAGTGCTCGAGAAGGGTAATTATTATTATAATTGTCTGAATAACCTAGCTGACGAGTGTGTGATCTCACAGCAGAGTCTTAAGAGCATGTATTTGGCGAGCCAGATCACAAGCATAGGTTTATCATCTACTACTACTAGTACATTGGAAAGGCTTCTTAGTAATCATAGACATTTTCTACGACTCACTGCCAAAATAAAAAATCTTCTGGAGAATTAATTAAAAATTGACAGACATTTTCAAAGGCTATACATGCAACTGGTTTTATTGTTATGCAACAATGTGTGTATGTGTGTGATGCACAATTCTGGATAGAACATTACGTCAATTGTAAAAGGCTGTCAACAAACAAAATATTAGAGACATGGAATACTCTATTGTACATTTTTCTTAATGTCATTTTAAAGAATTTCTGTTGTTCGTACAACAATGGGCAGGGGTTCAATTTTAGACAGATAACTAGAATAAGTAAAAAGTAATGCAAAATAAATCCAATCCCCTCCTAATTAGGCCTATTAAGGACTGTACCACCAATTGTAGACACTTTTAAACATTAACAGTTTTGGAGCAATATTGTGCCAATATCTAAAAACTATTATTTTCCTTTTTAATCTTATTCTAAGTCCGTGATTTGGACTCTGTTTGAACTGCTAGCAAAGCAGTGCATTCATTACCAGAGGTGGGAGAATGGCCCATAGGATGTTTATTGTGACTTTATAGATCTTAGATATGTTCAAGTGCCACCCTTAGTCACTGATGGTGGGGAGTGGGTCAATGCACTTTCCTGAATGTCCCGTTAAAGACTGGCATCAAATCTAAATATTTATCGTTGAAGAGGTAATATTTTTCAAGGAAAATAATACATTTAATATGGTGAAAAGTTTGTGCAGCCATTGGTGAGCTAGCTAAGACTATAAATTCATGGCACTTGAGATACTGGTTTAAATGACAGGTGGTTACATGTATTTAAATTCATGAACACAGCGGTGTGCAAAGTTTTCTCCAATACACTAAAAGAGCGCTATGGACTGCATTTTAAAACCACTAGAGTAGCGTTATGTAGTGTAAACTGTATTTTCAAAAAGTTACCACGGTGTGATAGGTAAAAGGAGTTACCACAGTGTGAGAGCGGTTAGTGGCAACACTATAATCCCAGAATCCTGGGTTGCATCCCGCAATCTAAAATAGAAGTGTGCACATTGTGTCTGTGCCATACCAGAATCACCCAAATAATAAGACGAATATTTCACGTTATTCAATCCTGGCAGTACTCTCAGCACTTAAAAATGATTGGACATTTTGTTTTATTTTTTTGCCTTTCAACTTTAAAAAATAAAGACTCAAAATATCTCTATGGGTATCTTTTTGCTACTATAAGGATGTACAAAAGAGAACAGGTTTTACTATTTCTGCAATAATATTAATGTTAAGATCTTACATCACCAACTAGACACCTTTCACAAAGAGTGACAAAGCTAACACTACGACTCGGCTTTAAAGAAATCTGTCTGGTGTGGGCCAATCAGCTTCAAGGACAATAATAACAATTGCATTTATAGAGCGCTTTTCACCCGAGGGTCACAAAGCGCTGCGCAGAGCTGACAACACTTTTTAACGAATCAATTCAGACACGCCTGATGATGCCTCCCACGTGGGATGTCGAAGCGTCGCGAAGCACAGAGACGGAACGCTCAAAACGGGACTACCCCAAAAAAGCACATGTGCAGCGCTAATGTGATACACGGTTACTCTGCGTGAGTTTATTCGCCCTTTGGTTGAATGCGTTGTTGTTACGTTGGTCTCCGTTCGGACTTTGTTGCATCGCAGGAATCCCGCATTTAGAGCTTGCAAGCTCACTGGGTACTTTCTGCTGTAATAATAAACATGTCTATCTTTATTATAAATAGCATCCAGTGGTACAAAGCGCTTCACAGAGCTGTGGAGATAACAGCACGTCAACAACAACGGCACCAGAATGGAAATCAGCAGCAACATTTCTTCGGAGTTTTTTTTTAAATATACACAGCGTTGTAGAACAACAAGCAAAACATGATCAGACCTTCAACTACAATCTTGATCTTATCTCATTTTATTGTCAGAACCACTTAATCCTGTACAGGTTCGCGGTGAACCGGATATACCCACGATGGGACGCCAGTCCATCACCGGGCACTAAGGGCAATTTAGTCTGCAAGCCAATGTAGCAAAGCATCTTTGTTTGCATGTTTTGCCACAAGCATGTTGTTTTTTTTGCAAACTTAACACTTTGTGAAAGGTGTCTGGTGTTATAATGGTTTAATCTTTTCTCTTGTTCAAAAGCTGGTGTGATCTATCTTGAAACCCTCAGAGGAAATTAGGGTTTGATTCAGCTATAATGGATTCAATTATTCCTAGTATTTCAAGAGCATCCAGAGAAACGCACTCACACACAATAAGGAGTTAAGAAATACAAACGCTGGGAGGGATAAACTCAGTGCACCATCCCTCTAAAGTAAGAAAAATACACATTATGCATTAATGAATCAATCAGAGTTCATTATCCATCAAAGTCTCAGGGCTGCTGATGAGCAGGGGAGATGCTGCCCTGGTCGATGCAATGCCACCACACGACATACCTAAGAAGCGCTGTTGCTTGACGCTGTCTTCAAGCCAGTTGGGCATCACGATGTTTTTGACAACAGAGATGGCCGTGAGGAACTTGACGGTGCGAGTCACCTTGTTGGCGATCAGATGGGTGCATTTGTGCACATTTTCGGCGACTTCTCCGCCGAGGATGTAAAGTTTCTGGTGGAGTGGCAAGAGAAGGTAAAGCAGTGAGGTAATGCAAAAGATTTTCTTTGGTGTGTGAGGATGTAGGGTCATGAACGTCACATTACCATATCAGTTTGTCCTTGTGCTCAAAGGAACATTGTGGCAATATTACATAGTTGATTGACCAAGGTCAGTAGTGGTGACAACATTACTATGACGTGGAGAGTCTATTATTAATACTACCATATTAACCACAAAGTGGCAATCGTTTGATAAATGAAGGCAGACTGATGCGTAACTCATATCATGAGTCAAGTGCTAATTCCCACAGCACCAGCCGGACAGACTAGCATGTTGCAGCGTAAGAGTCAAATTCTATACAGATAAAAGTGTATTGCCAAATATTCTTCACTACTAAATTTCTCTATTTCATAGTAATTTCTATGCTGCCCTGTAAGTAGTAATGTACATAAATTGAGGCGAGCATTCCTAGACTTTATAAGCTATATATAATGTAAACCATTAAACGAGTAGGATATTTTGCTCAGAGGAATGTAATGATTGCTTGTGTTTGTACGTAAACATTGTTACTGCACGCTCCCATTGTTAACTATTTTACAACTGCTGCCATGTTTGAAGCCAGAAAAATCTATCCGTAAAATGGCAGATTGTTTTAAAATGTGATTTTTTTTACAACATACATTTTAAAAAGATAAAATTTTAGAGTTAATCTAAAATGTACACATGTGGCTTAGTTGGTAGAGCACACCTTTTACAACCACACAATTGAAAATGTAAATCTAAAAGGGGTTAACATTGCACATAATCTTATAAAATATTACCGTTTGCAGCGTTTAGATTTCTGTTAAGAATGTGGCATTGTGGTATGTTCAGCAATAGGTGAGCAATGCCAATGGGGATGAGCACCCCAACCCACACCAACATAAGGAGGCACGCACTTTCGCTTTGACCTGACACATCTGCCTTGGCTACACAGCATGCTTGTGGCAGAAAATGGAGGACAGTGTTGACAGTGGCAATGCGTCTAGGTTGCCAATAGAATTGTGGATAAGGAGTGTATGCTGGTTTTCAACCTTCATGTATTCATGGACTTGGAAGAGTTCAAAGCCAGTGAAGATCACCCGGTGAGTGACATCGCCTGCATCGCGACGTTGGGAAATCACGCCCTCCTCCATCCTGGGCACGAGAGAATGGGACGTACGGAGGCACAATGAAGAATGAGTCTTGTCAAACTAAGCAATATCATCAGGTGTATGCCACAAAGGACCTTTCACTAATATGAGATATTTCATACAATGTCGATCTACTGCTCCAATTGATCCACACAGTAATCACGAAGAGGTTTTGCTGATAACAAGCATCATCTTGGCAACATTTAACAAGCCACTGTGTGCTGATGGGAATTCAAAATTCAAAGCTAATCAAGAGACTGCACAGCTTAAATGTTTACAACATATAATGGTCTATGTCTTTTGGCTGAGGAACACAAATATTGTTTCTTTTTATTACGTTTATCACTCACAATCCACCAAGCTGGTACATAATTATTTTGAAAATATATGAATAAGATTTTATTTTCCCATTAACGACTTACACAAAAAACATTATATTAAATTAATCTGAAAATTAATATAAAACGGGTATGAGTTAATAATCATTCGTAATGATCAAAGGCATACTCTCAAATTGTGAGAGATTTTCCAACACACCGCGTAGATATACTGATGTGGGTTTTCATGATTCGAGGTATGGGAATTTCTTTCCAAAGCTGTTCTTTTAGGATAGCCGTGTCGAGAGAATGGGAGTGTTCGGCACAGCTGTCTCGAAAGAACAGCTGTGGAAAGCAATTCTGATACTGTATAGAGATATAAGAAAAGGTCTTAAGATAAGGCTCTGAGTACTAGTTAGGCACTGGTATGTAAGAGCACCCAATAGAAGACATGGAGGTCATGAGTTGGCCAAGTGCATCATTCCCTCGGGTGTAATACAATGATTTACACTCTGTAGGGAGTTTTCAAACGGTAAAACTGGTCCCTGCCATAGTAATATCAATTTTCCCCTACTGATTAATAATTGCACATCTACAGCGATTTTCACCCGAGGGTCCCAAAGAGCTGCACAGAGCTGTGGAGAGAAAGGCATGTCTGCAACAACGACATATGAATGCAAATCAACAACAATAACTTTGTTCTGGCGTGTTTTTATGTTCTAATATACAATGTGTTCATGAGAAGTATGCTCAATAAATGCACAATATGCTGATTACATGCATAACATGCTCATTTAATGTACAATATTCTCACTACAGCATGGAGACACTGGGTGGCAGTGATGTGCGAGCATTGCAATTTCCATAGATTTCCCACAATGGATGCCAACAGGTTTGTATTTTGACAGTTCAGTTCAGCATCAGTACCCGCTTGATCCTTGACAGGGTCGCAAGGGGGCCGGAGCTTATCCCGGCAGATATAGGGCACAAAGCATAGCTATACCCAGGATATGACGGTAGTACATCGCAGGCAACTTTTTTGGGGTAATTTACTTGGAAGGCGAATTAACCTAGGCAGAAGCGTGTCTTTGGACGGTGGGAGGAAACCGGAGTAACCAGCAAATATTCACATGACGTGGGGAGAACAAGCAAACTCCACACTGAAAGTTTTTAATTCGAAGGCTTTCGTGACCAATGTAATCGATGAATAATATATATTTTTGGGGTAGGTCATGTAAAAAAATGTTTGTCATAAACCCTCCACCACCCGACAATAGCCAATTAGTAAAGTTTGTCCACGTGAACAAAACGTACAAATTCTTCACTATCTCAGCACACCAGTATGTTGGAGAGCAAACTCACAGGATTTACAATTGTAACGTTAACAAACTTTACTAACTGGCCGTTGTTGGGTGTGGAGGGTTTACGAAAAACTGTTTTTTTATGTGACCTAACCCAAAAAATGGAATTCAGCCACACAGAAAGGCCTATACAAATCTTAACTTAACAGAGATATAGCTTTCATATATTTGAGTTTGCCATCTAACTTAAAAGGGTGATGATTAAGAGACACAAATGTAAAATTATATTGCACGCTTATAAAAATAACGTGTAAAACTTAAATATATCGTTTGATGACCTGAGATAGTGAATTGTTTATCACATCTGGAAGAGTTATTGGAGACTTTGCTGTAATATAGAAAATTGTTTACAGGGGTCTGAGAGGGTGCTTTAGGGATGTCAATTCAAGTGTGGTGGTGAACAGAGTGCAAGAAATCTTTAATATATAAAAACAGTAGAGTACATGTGTAGCTATAACCTATACAACACTCGGTGTCAGCAGTGGAATGCATGAGTACCAAGTTACCATGCTGCGGCAGCACCCATTAATATATTCCGGCATCCCTCGATATATGGAACACATAAGGTCCTGAAAAGGAGTCTAAACAGCGCAATTTCACATGGAGCCCTATTTTCCTATTGACTTCACTTATATTATTAGATATGCATTCCTAAAGTAAAAAAAATCACACTTAAGTATGCAGCAAAGCATTTTAAGCACATTCTTGATGGAAAATAAATATATTTTACGATAAAATATTAATAGTAACACTAAAAATAAGCCACAAAATAAAAATACTCGGCAGTACTTACATCCAAGATAATTGCTTTTGCTAAATCACGTGCATTGATTGGTCTCTCCCCAGGCATCATGACTGACTTTTACTGAGGTAAGGACATTGACAAACAGTGAAATAACTTTAATTCGAAGGCTTTCGTGACCAATGGCTGCTCGTCCCAAATCGTTGCGCGTACCTGAAGATGCCGATTGTATTTATTAGTGAAACTTCGTATTTCATTATTAAATGCTGTGCATTTATTCTCCAATGCATCGGTGTGCTTGGATAGTGAAGAATTTGCAAGTTTTGCTCACGTGTCAAACCTTGCTAATTGGCCGTGTCAGGTAGTGCAGGGTTTACGACACAATTTTTTTTGCGTCACCTAACCCAAAAAATGGATATTATCGAAAACAGTGAAATCCTGTGCGGTACAATACCAAACAAGCTCAACTAAAAAGCACCGAAGCAAAAATGGCTGGGAATGGGCGAAGGCACGAAAAGATCAGACAAACCAGTAATGTAAACGGCACAGTATTCTAAGTGTTACTCTAATGATTGCGGAAGGCTCGTGAAGAATGTGTATTTGCCTCATTGTGACCCCAAAAACCAGTCGGCATTTAAATAGCAATAACATCTGGAAATTGAAGTATTACCACAAAAATGAGCCAATAAAAATATTGGAATCTGTTGAAGGGGAATAGGCATCCTCTTTAATTAATTAATTCGGATTGTCCGTAAGTTGGAGAATATCAAATTGCACTTAACTGCATCAATAACTTTCACCAATATATATATAATTAGTAAGGGAAGAAGCAGTGATCGTATAATGTATGTACACAGGGGGTGAAGGGTGTGTGGAAGAAGAGCAGCATAGAATCAAAAACATGCCGTGATGGTACCTGGGTTTTTTTAGAGATGGTTGCATAACATCCAAGAGTTTTCTTTTGGGAATATTCCTGGATGCCTGAAATGTAAAGCAGTCATATATTATATGGTTGTCACTAGTTTCATTAGACCGCACAAATGATTGATGGCAATATAATTTTAGTTTCATAATTAAAAAATTAAAAGTGCATTAGTATCCCTATAGCACTGACTAAAACATTAATACAGAAAATCAAAAACGTTATAACCAGTAACTGGACGTTTAGCCATCTCACTCGTCAGGCTGGGAAACTGCAAAAAGCAGAGCAAATGCCAAAAATCTGTGGTCTGTCAGTGGGGGCGGCGCTGAATAACTTGCTATGCATACTCGCAATTCAGTGCTTTGCTGGACTCAATTATGATAATAATTGCATTTGTAGAGCGCTTTTCACCTAAGGGTTACAGTGCGCTGCACAGAGCTGCGAAGAGAATGGTACGTCAACAACAACACTGGAACGGAAAAGCAGCAACAATACATTTTTGGGGGGTTTTTTTTATACACGTCATTGCAGAATAACATATATAATATGATCTGACTCTCAACTTAACATTGAAAATGCAAAATTAGTTTATAATACATATAATGGGAAATAGTTTAATGCAATTAACAGTGGTGATGGCACGTGACTCCCAACCTGGGCGAAATGCAGCTCATCATCGTTTTGGGATGGATGAAATAAGATACCACTTTGAAAGATCAACAGTCTCTCCATAGGATAACCACAGTAGGAAGTGAATACCTCTAACTCAAAAACCACTATTTGCATCTTGAAGAAAAAGCGAAAAACATTTTAGCAATCCTGAGTGGAAGATCGACCTCTGATTGGGATCTGAACTCAATTGTCCAAATGCAAGTCCAATGTTCCAAGGATAGGACTGGATAAAAGGTATGCAAAGACTGAGAAACGAATGATTGAGCAAAAACCAGATAAAACTTGCAATGAACAATACCATTTTCCACATCTGTAAATGAGATTGCAGGTTAGCTTCAAGTCTGCTTGTGTTCAGCTCATTGTCTCTACATCAGTCAATGAAGACCTTTCACCATCTGCCTAGTGACTGACATTCTGTGAAAGGTATGTCGCAAAGTTATAACCTACCATCTCAGATAATGTAATTCTCTCTCTTTTATTTCCAAACCACCGAGTACATTCCAGTACCACATCACACGAAATACGAGGTTGGAGAATTGGTCAACATCACCTTGCAGCCCAAAATGTGAGGCTGCAAGTTATCTGGAAGATGGGAGTATTCAAAACAGACTGCTACCCATCTGTGTGAAAGACTGAGTGTTATAACCTTGTACTGATGACCTTAGTGGCTTTCTGGTATAACTCTCCTGACCAAACATCTAAGGATAACCGTTGTAATTACTCATCTATCTCATTGTCAGAACCCGTTTAGTCCTGTACAGGGTCGCGGTGAGCCGGAGCCTATCCCTGCAGACACGGGGCGCAATGCAGGGATACACCCACGATAAGACGCCAGTCCATAACAGGGCACTGAGGGCAAATTAGTCTGCAAGCCAAATAATCTATGCAGCAGCATGTTTTTTGGACTGCGGGAGGAAAACAGAGTGCCCGGCAAAAACCCACGCGGACACGGAGAGAACACAGAAAGGCATCTGAGCCGAGATTCAAACCCGGGACTTCTTGCTGTGAGGCGACAGCGCCACCCACTGGGCCACCATGCCACCCCGTTGTCATTACTCCAATTGCAAACTAAACCACCTTATTCGTAAACTATAGCATTCACAAATTAGCTACTGTTAAGAGTTTATTGTAGAAGAGGGTATTAAGCTTAAGGTTTTTGACACTCTAGGTGGCTTTCAAGCAGCAATATTTAAACAAATACATTTTTTTTCATTCTGAAGTGAATCCGCTTCAAGTAGGTACTGCTTGCCTGATGATGCCGATTGCAATTATCAGCGAAACATCGTATTTCATTTATAAATGCTGTGAGTTTGCTCTTCAACACACCCGTGTGTTGAGATTGTGAAGAATTGGCATGTTTCGTGAAAGTTGACATACGTTACTGATTGGCTGTTGTTGGGTGGTGGAGGGTTTATGACAAACATTTTTTACGTGACCTAAACCAACAAAAAAAGAATCTATTGAAATACATTTTTTTCAATGGAAAATAACTAAGATGTGAATAAATATATTTTGGCACGAGGTTTACCCCACACCGGTGTTTATTGTTAACAAAATTATTATCGTATTTTGTATTTAAGTCAACAGTGACAAGGAGAGAATGAAAGTCGTCAACCATGACGACTCCAACTTCTCACAACTAGGCTTGGTGACTACAAAGATGTAACTAATCTGAACGAAGAAGCAGACAAAGGCAGAGTGACATTTGATAAATGGGCTTCATACAGTAGTGGTGGGGGATAGCTCAGCAGAGATGGTGATTGGAGGGGAGGGTCATGTTGTTGATGCCTCGAATATTAAAATCAACGTGAAAGCCTCATTCCTTCGACAAAAGACAGCTGCTCGTGAACAATTCTGACCATTAAGCCCAACGCTAATCGATACTGATGTTCCAAACAACTTTTCAACGTAAGGCTTAATTTACACGGTTGTGGGAAAAAACTGTATTTAATCCAATGTTCTCCCTAGATGCCAAACGACTATTTGTAATTTGCCATTGCTGCCCGACTCCCATTGCTATTCGATGATATTTTAATTCAATTTGTGTAGCATGACAATCCTTCAGTCGTTCTTTTGTCACCAATGCATACAAAATATTGCAGATTACAAAATGAATGGAACCAAAAGACAATGGAGGGCATCAAGATGGGATTTTGGGTGTGGACACTTGTATTTTTTAGGAAATGACCAACTCTAGATGATGAATTCTGTGGGGAAAACTACCTACCATAAAAATCTCAATCACAATACACACATTTTGTTTACTACAAAAGAATTGTAAAGTTATGGGTGAGTATTTACATAAGTGTAATCAATTTGCAGAACACTCGGGAATGAGCCGAATTACAAACCCACGGGAACATCAAACTGTAAAAATGACAAGTCAATGCAAGAATATTCCTAAGTGGTCACGAGTTTATTATAGCTGCATGCTTTTGAACCACGTGCCTACGTGACTGAAAATAATAACAAGACTGCTGCAGTGCGCTTAATGCTTTGCCTAAGCTATTATCCGCACGTCGCTTGCTTCGATATGATGTGTATTGTTTTACTTGTATTAATGTTTAATCCCTTCTCACTGTTGATGTCTGTCCAATTCCGGCTATCCGTGCACCCAACCATGTTACATAACTACATAATACTCATGTCTGTCCTTCCTCGAATTACAGACATTGTCATTGTGGCTCTTGTTGCATCATGTAATGGCAATCTAATAATGTGCAGTTGGCCTACTTGGATATTATTTATACATTTTTCGTGGTTTCACTGCAGTTTCCATGCCTATACGGGGGTCGTGCATGTTTTAACACCATGTGAAACCTCAAATTGAGGGTGCGTAGAGTGCTTAGGATTATACATTTTTACATTATGCTAAAACTCTAAAGTTTACGGTGCATATTGCACTTAGGTGGGCATCAAAATGTAGTAATCGTGTGCAGTAATTGTGGACGAACGTGTGTATATGTAGACATACGCTTGAATAGAAGTTTCATTTACTGCATGCTTAATGATATGCACCCTATAGCATTGTCAAAATAAAATGATAAATGCAAGACAGTAACTGAACATAGTAGTGCAAATTAAGCTATTCACGTAGATATAGTCATAATACGACAGACAATAAAACTTGTGCTTCTGTTGAAAATCATGTAAAAAGTGGATGAGGACGAGCCCCTCAATGTAAGTGGATGGGTTTTATAATTTAGGTATTAACCTGCATGCTTGTACTAAAATGAGTTTGAGAAAACAAAGTATTGTAAAAGGCAAAAACGGGAACTAGGACTTACCAGTAGGGCTTCTTTGGAGATTCTGATTGGAACCTTCCAAGCAACTGTAAATAATTTCATTGGAAATAACATTAGTCTCAAAGTCAAATATTTAAAAACAAAAGTTTACATATATATTGAAAGTCTCATCTCATTGTCAGAAACCGCTTAATCCTGTGCAGGGTCGCGGTGAGCTGGAGCCTATCACTGCAGACACAGGGCGCAAGGCAGGGATATACCCACGATGGGACGCCAGTCCATCACCGGGCACTGAGGTCAATTTAGTCTGCAAGCCAATTAACCTATGCAGTAGCATGTTTTTGGACTGTGGGAGGAAACCGGAGTGCCCGACAAAAACCCACGCGGACACGGGGAGAACATGCAAACTCCACACAGAAAGGCACCCGAGCCAAGATTCAAACCTGGGACC
>JAZEWT010000003.1:13628406-13650936 GCA_036362905.1 Mordacia mordax
TATAATGGGTGTGGCAATGATTTCAAGTTAGAAAAACAATCAGTAATTTATTAACAGGTTTCACAGCACTAGATATGAGAAGCGCTCTCAAATGCTGCTCTTTCAGGAAAGCCATGTATCATTGCTATTATGCATACTAGGAGAGTACGGGAGATCTTGATCCGAGGGTGTCATGCGTTCTTCTGATGAATTGTGCTGATGGTATTTCCTGCTGAAATGACTGCTTTAACATGTATTTCTTCATGACGTCCTTATGGAAAATTGCTGCTGGCTCTCTAAAGTTTCAGAAGAGTTATCAAAAAGTGGGAATTAGAGCTAAAATAAGACTTTACAGCCGTGGTGTTGTACATTTAAAATGTGTACTTATGAAGGACATGAAGCGGAGACTCATTGCAGACACATAAATGACATATAAAGCACTTGTTGAACTACATATAGATTATTGAGTTACTCTTACCATTTTGTATCAAGCACTAGCGTTTCAGAATGAAAATTCAGCAATGAAAGGTTAACGTTCATGGTCCTTTTCAATGCACTGATTAAATTATACATTTGAACAATTGTGTTTTTTATTAGATAAGACTGTATGATGTGTCTATGGACATTTGAAAGTGATAACTTGATGAAACCAGTGAAGCCAGGATGCAGTTCAATTTTAATTCTAATTCAGATCATCTGAAATTTCTCCACCACCCCAATCAACAACCACAATTATCATATGTTGTCTTTGATAGCCAACATGAGCTAAGCTAATAAAGTGAAATGATCTGGTCAGGGGAATTTAAAAGAAGAGAATATAATTCCAAGTCGAAATGTATCTATGACCAAACAAGTGCTGGGTGGTACACATCCGCTGTGGCGGTCCTATGTCTGTTGTGAAAGATCCGTATTCAGTCCCATGGTGGCATCAGTGCAAACTAAACACTTACCCAGCAGATTGGCCACCAGCTGGCGATCTGGAGCAAAGGGGTCTGCGAGGCTGAAGGTGGTGTAGCGCACGTGCTGTAGCTGCCTTAGGGCCTCCAGGTTTCCAGCGAGTACATCGCAGAGCCAGGTGACGTTAACGCATGGCACGCGCCACTCGCGCGCCTTCTCAAACTTCATGCCGCTTGGGCTGCACGTGTCAGTGACAAACAAAGACGCATACATGGTCAGCGCACCTTTGTAGACTGATGCAGACTGCCTATATCCAAGGCAGGAGTGATAAGGTATGTCGTAAAAGTAGAAAATAAAATAGGATAAAAATTAAAATTTTAAATGACCTGCTTTCACCGCACTCAAAAGTAGCAAATAAATTTTTTGAACATAATCAATCTTATTTAGGGATACAGACTAAAAGTGGTGGCCAAACACTGACAATATGTGACTTACGATCGACTGATAATAGTGAGATTAACATTGTAATAATTTCAGTCATAAATACATGTTTTTATGTTTTGTAAAAGGAACTATCAGTTATCACTTAATATCTGTATGGTTTAAAAGTTTCCATTAAAGGAAAAGATAATTGTAGTCTTATAGTCAGTGTTTGGCCACCCGTTTTAAGTCTGTATCCCTAGATAGATTGATTGTGTTCAAAATTTTTTTTTTCTACATTTGAGTGCGGTAACAGCGGGTCATTTAAAGTTTATCCTATTTTATTTTGTACTTTTTTTAGTCTTAGCTATTTATTGTTTGATGCATACTTGCAAATCAAGTCAAGCTCTTGAATTGTTAACCAACAAAACAGAATTCTTGCATCTAGCAATTTTTGATGGGCAAGAATCCGATTAATTTATAGAAATCGTTAAGAGATGTAAAGTTGTGGATTGGTTCACCCCTAACTAGGCATTGCCCCTACAGACGTAAAAATGTTAAGTCAGCTCAATGGGTGTCTGGCATCGGGAAAATATCAACCCCCATCAGACTGAATGAATAGTAATTGAAAGGATCATTTCTATGGTGCGCTCAGGATCAGTTTGTCACCTGTCTTCAATCTTTTCGCTAGATTGCATTGTCATCCAAGTTATGGCTGCATGCAAAATTTCAGCGCTCGATTTATTGGAAATGCTTTAATTTTGTGCTCAAAGATTTTAACCATTACACACATCCTTCAATGTACGTTAAGTAAAAGCGGGAAATAAAAGTATCAAATGATGCTGGCTCGTGACCCAAACTCAACAGAAACGTTTACATTGAACCACTCCGGTGTATCTTGCTCCAATGCAAGGTCCTCTCACAGCTGACCCTGAATAATGCTAACTCAGCTTATTGACTTGTGGGAACATCACTCTCCTCCCGACCCACCCCAACTCTCCACTCCCGCCCCCCCCACCCCGTACAAAGGCATGCAAAACGGACGCACGCAGTTTTGCTGTCAGCATGAAGTAAGCCATGGGTCGCAATCAGCAACATCTCACTGTCATTCACATAGGTTACTACTACTAGACTGAAGACTACCATTCCATACAGCCTACTACACATGGCCACTGCGCTTCTGCAGTAGCATTGTACTATAAGGATGCACGGATATAAAAGGACACTCGTTAAAATACCAACACGTCACAATTAAATTTCACCCATTCATGAGGTTTTCCTTTGCATAGATTAAATATGCTGGGGATGAAGGCCTCCAAATGTGGTATTGGGCATGTGGGTTGTTTTGACCACACTTCCTCCCCATAATAACTGTCAGTGTGGTTTTAAAGCACCTTTCCGTAAATCGATGATGCAATGATTTGTGCATTGTTATTAAGAACTCTGTAGCCAGACTGATTTCTGATAATCAAGGTCAACATAGTCAAGTACTACTGACTTGGCTTGCAGATTGTATGGGCTAACAGCACCTCTTCACCATTCCTACACAAACTCTATTTAGCAAAACCCAATGACTGCAAATAGGGGGTCTAGGATAGCTTATAACAACAAATGCATTTTTATTGCGCTTGTTACCCGAGGGTTACAAAGCGCCGTACAGAGCTACGGAGAGAACGGCACGCCAACGACATTAGAACGGAAAATAAGCAACAATAACATTCTTTTTTTGGGATTTTTTTTAAATATACACATCGCTGCAGAACAACATGCAAACTATGATCAGATTTTTAACTATAATTTAAAAGTGCTAAATTATCAGTGTTAATAACACATATTAGGAATGGTTTAACCTAACATTTATCATATAATTATAATTGCATTTCTAGAGCGCCAATTACCCAAGGTTCACAAATCGCTGCACAGAACTGCGGAGAGGACGGCACATTAACGAGATAGGAACGGCAAATCAGCAATTTGGAGGGGTTTTTTTTTACAAATCCAAGCTGCGGAAAGACAGGCATGTCAAAAATATCAGGACAGTTAAACTGAAAGTCAAATAGTAGCAGCAAATGTTAGGACATTTAAAAAAGCAAAAAAAAACAATTCTGCAACAAACAAGGAAGGAATAAATGTTCCCCAGCAGGCGCAGGTCAAGAGCCCCAACATCCCGGTACGGTACCACTCAACCGCATGAATAGTCCTAGCCGGAGGACTTGAAAGCCTAATGGAACAAGTGAGTCTTCCGACGAGATTTGAAGATGCCCAAGGACTCACTGATCTCCAGTGGAAGGGCATTCCAGAGTGTTGGAGCAGCACGCGAAAAGGCTGTCACCCATCGAAAGGAGGTGCGACCTGGGCACATGCAGTAAGCCTGTATTGGAGGATCGAAGTTGTCTTGTTGAGGAGGGTGCCTCAAGTAGGTCACGGATGTATGTTGGAGCAGCGCCAGTCAGAGCCTTGTAGGTGAGAAGGAGGATTTTGAATTCAATCCTGTATTTAACAGGTAACCAGGGGAGAGATATCAGTACTGGGGATAGGTAATCGTGGAAGGGTGTGCGAGTGAGGACTCTAGCAGCCGCATTCTGCACATGTTGGAGACGATTGATCAGGTAGGCAGGGGTGCCATGAAGCAGTGCATTGCAGTAATCGATTCGTGAGGAGATGAAGATGTGTGTTTGCTTCTCAGTTTTAGCAGGTGACAGGATGTTGCGCAGTCTGGCTATATTGCTGAGATGAAAATTGGCTACCTTCCTAATCTTGTTGATGTGCGTCTCGAAGGTGAGTGAGGAATCAAGAGTCACACCCAGATTCCTGACTGCCTTAGCAACTTCAATGGTTTGGTCATCAAGCATCAATTGGATTGGTTCAGCCTTGGACAATTGATGCGGTGTTCCGACAAGCAAAACTTCTGTTTTGTTGCCATTTAGTTTTAGAAATTTTGAATTGCGCTAGGCCTTCACAGTTGACAGTGGGGATGACATGCAAAGACCAGACGCATTCATGGATGACTTTGTGTAGATATAGATTTGGATGTCATTGGCGTAGCAATGGTAGCTGAGATTGAGGCTGTGCAGGATATGGCCAAGAGGTTGTATGTAGATGCTGAAGATTAGTGGGGCCGAGAACTGAACCCTGAGGAACTCCAGATAAAACAGAATGAATCTCTGAGTTTTCTCCTCCAAGGCTGTCAAACTGCTTCCGGTTGGACAGGTAGGAGCTTAGCCAATGCAGAGCACAGCCAGAGACCCCGATACCCTCCAGTCGCTTAAGTAAGATCGGATGGTCAACGGTATCAAAGGCAGCGCTCAGGTCCGGGAGGACAAGAATACTTGGCAAGCCTTCATCAGTAGCGACGAGCAGGTCATCAACTATTTTAACCAAAGCAGTTTCAGTATTATAGCCAAATCTGAACCCAGATTGAAAGAGACTGAGGAGGTTGTTGTTAAGAAGGTGCTTCTGGAGTTGCGCAGCTACGGCACGTTCAAGGACCTTGGAGATGAATGGTAGATTTGAGATGGGGCGGGAGTTATCAGGGATGATGCAATCGAGACCAGATTTTTAAGCAGGGGGGTAACTGCGGCACATTTAAACAGTGGGGGAACAATACCAGAGTGAAGTGAGTTATTAAACAGATGAACAAAAGTGAACAAAAGTTAGTCACACAACACCTGACAAAGATGTAATTACAAAATTTGTTTTTTTAACTGACAGTGCTCCTGGAGGGCATAAAAAGTGTTTAAACAAAAACATTGAAATGCATATGAAGAAGTGCCACATCAGCGCCAATGGATGGGAGGAAATGGCACAAGAGAGGACCAAATGGAGGATTGTCCAGGAAGGGACAGCACAATTTGAAAAGGACCTCCCACCATGCTGCAGAAGACAGGTGGCAACAACGCAGGGAGAGACTCAATACCAGAAAGGCCCAACCACTGACACATATTACCTCTTCAACCACTCACACCTAACACCACTGCAGTAGGACCTGTGAATCTCAGAATAGCTTCTTCAACCATCTCAAGACCCACAAATGACCAGCCCTACAACAAGGAGAACAATCAAATTTGAGTGATTGCCGATGGTGATTATCCCACTGCTGAAATCCAGTTGGATTAGAGATAAATTACACCATATCCTTTGAGTAAGCTGCTAAAACCCATAAGCATCTTCCAACAAAACAAACTGAATTCTACCAGAGATCATTAATATATATTGCCAAACATATGTGGATATCCCTATATAATAATGTATTTGCACATTCTGTCGCATAGAACACTGCAAGTTATTGAGTTTAAAGCCCAGGAATTTTCAGTCTCACCTAATAAGCATCAAATAATGCTGGTGGGGTAATTTAAACACAACACCTTAAGGCTGAGACTTTAAACCTGACATTATTACACAATTTTTAATAAAAATGCCTTCAGTCAAAATAGGACAATAACAATGTAAAACCCCTACAAATGCATTTATTCCAGTAATAAATTAAAACACACCTTCCATTCCAGTTTCATACACTTAAATGTACTACTGATAATTTTTTTTAGTTTTAGTCAGTAACGTGTGCATTTTTTTAATGCAAACAAATGTAGCGGTATTTTTTGTTTGGATTATTTAATGACTCCTTAGTAAAAATAAAGAATGCTTTTGAAGTGCAGTGAGTATACATGTTTGCTCACCCTGCAGTTCTGGAATAGTCAGTTGGTTGGCAGTGAATCAAAGAGTTTGCTGATCTAATATGCACAGAGCATGCCACTTCCCCAAATGTGTGACTATTCTTTAGGTACTCTCACTGCACACAAACTTTGTAAGAGACAAAATCAAGTACTCACAGAGTGAGCCTCCTGAAATTGTCCAAATATTCTGCTGGACAACTATTAAAAAGAGCTACATTACTCAACGGTTCTTTACAGCATAAATAAAGACTGACCGATATGAGGCTTGCCTGTATAAAATAAACGCTTATCAATTTAAGTATTCCTGTAGCTGGACATGAAGAGGCTCAGTGGTAGAGCAAGCAGATCCTAACTTCTAGGTGCCAAGTTCAAAACCTGTTCAGAGGCTGACTGCCTATCATCACTCTGGGATCGACAAAAATGAGAAGAACTACTTTGTGGGAAAGTAAACAATAGTTATCCTATGGAGTACCTCTCTATTGCCACAGAAACGTGACAATTTAAACATTTCTAAAATAAGCTAATACACATCTTCAGCTACTCATGAATTGATTACTGCAATGCACGACTCCCTGGCACCCCTGTCTACCTAATCAATCATCTCCAACGTGTGCAGAACGCGGCTGCTAGAGTCCTCACTCGTACACCCATCCACGATCACATTATCCCCAGTACTGATGATGGTTACCGGTTAAATACGGGATTGAATTCAAGATCCTCGTCCTCACCTACAAGGCTCTCACTAGCGCTGCTCCGACATAGATCAACACGACAATTTCGATCCTCCAATACGGGCTTGCTGCATGTGCCCAGATCGCACCTCCACTCGATGGGTGACAGCCTTCTCGCGCGCTGCTCCCAGACTCTGGAACAGCCTTCCATTGGAGATTCAATCAGCTGAGTTCCGAGGTATCTTCAAATCTCGTCTCAAGACTCACTGTTTCCGTAAGTCTTTCAAGTCCTTTGGATAGAACTGTTAATGTGACTCACTGTTTTCGTGCCATGATGATGGCTCGTTGCCGACCTGCGCCTGCTCGGGAACATTTTTTCCTTGTTTGTTGAAATTTATTTTGCCTATTTTATGTCCTTCTATAATTTATTGCCACCATTTGACTTTTAGTTGAACTCTCTTAATGTTGTTGTTGACGTGCCGTTTTCTCCACAGCTCAGATTTGTATTAAAAAGAAAAAAGCCCAAAAAGTTGTTGCTGATTTTCTTATCTTGTGTCGTTGTTGCTGACATGCCGTTCTTGCCACAGCTTTGTGCAGCACTTTGTGATCATCTGGTGAAAAGCACTCCGAAGTGCAATTATTATTATCTCATCTCATTGCAAGAAACCGCTTAGCCCTGTACAGGTTCACGGTGAGCCGGAGCCTATCCCAGCAGACACAGGGCGCAAGGCAGGGACATACGCACGATGGGACGCCAGTCTATCCCGGGCACTGCGTACAATTTAGTCTGCAAGCCAATTAACCTATGCAGCAGCATGTTTTTTGGACTGTGGGAGGAAACTGAGTGCCCGGCGAAAACCCACGCGGACACGGGGAGAACATGCAAACTCCACAGAGAAAGGCACCCGAGCCGAGGTTCGAACCCGGGACCTTCTTACTGTGAGGCGACAGCGCTACCCACTGGCCACCGTGCCGCCCGCAATTATTATTATTATAATCGGTTCAGTTCAGCAGGCTAACACTAACTATACTTTGTGAAAATCGAATTCAATTATAATAAATAAATCAACTGTAATATTTTACAAGCCACTTAATGAGGATACATGTGTCTGCGTGTGTGCGTGTCATACAGCAACCCAGCTTAACATCTCTTAATTCTAATAATCATTACAGTAAATTTATATTTTGAAATATATATTACGATATCCAGTGTTTCGTTTTATTGGACACCCTTGTGCCACACAAGAATCAGAGGTGTTTTACATGGAGTGTGTGGAATATATACCAAGCAAGCCGTGCACGGAACACGGCATCTGCAGAATATTAATGACTGATGTCAAGACATGATAATTGGACATGAAAAACAAAATACAATTAATGCGTACATATGCTCACAGACCAAGATAAGTGTCTTCCTATGAATTTAATACATACAGAAAACTAATGAGGCACAAAGCGAGCCACAAAGGTTCTTCCAGATCAGTGTCCATTCTGTAAACCATACCAACAGCCGCATAAATAAAATAATGCGAGGTGATCGTGTCAAAGACATTATCAGTTAAAAGCCAGAGCACAAATTTTTAAATGGGCACAGAAAATGGTTGCTTCGTTTAGCAGTGCTAAGACAGTTGAAATTCTACATTACCATTACAGGCACCAGCCTATTTCCAATGTTGATTTGCTAGAAAGTAGTGCTCATTATATACATTACAAAGGGCTATTAATGTGATATTAATGCGCCCGAGATCCACCCCTTCCCATCCAAAATTATCCGAGCAAATTTCAAATCCCTTGCCACTTTCTTTACCAATCCCTTAAATAACTCACATCACTCTGGCATCATTTCCTCACTATTTAAATGTGCCACAGTTACTCCTCTGCTTTAAAAAACCTGGCCTCGATAGCAACATCCCTGATGATTATCGCCCCATCGCAAATCTATCATTCCTCTCTAAGATCAATTAACGTGCAGTAGCCACACAACTCCAGAAACACGTTCTCAAAAATGACCTCCTGGATCCTTTCCAATCTGGGCTCAGATACAGTCATAACACTGAAACTTCTCTGGTCAAAGTGGTTAATGACCTATTCGTCGCTATTCTTGTCCTCCTGGACCTGAGTGCTGCCTCTGATACCATCGATCACCCGATCTTACTTGAGCGACTGGCTGGTTTAAGCGTCTCTGGCAGCACCCAGCATTGGCTGAGCTATTACCTCTCCGACCAGCTGCAGTGTCAGCCTTGGAGGACAAAACTCAGAGATCCATCTTATTTTGTCTGGAGATCCTTAGGGTTTAGCTCTCGGCCAAGTCCTCATCAGCATCTACATACAACCACTTGGCCACATCATGCGCGGCCTCAATCTCAGCTACCATTGCTATGCCGGTGTCATCCAAATCTATATACAGGCAATGCCATCCATCAATGTGTCTGGTCTGTGAATGTTGTCCTCACTGTCAACTGTGCAGGACAGGCTCAATTCAAATTTCACAACTAAATGGCGACAAAACAGAAATTTTGCTTGTAAGAACCCCCGCACCAATTGATGCTTGACGATCAGACCATTGAAGTTGCTAAGGCAGTCCAGAGTCTAGGTGTGACTCTTGATTGCTCACTCAGCTTCGAGAGACACATCAACAAGTTGACGAAGGTAGCCTATTTCCATCTCAGAAACATAGTGAGACTGCACAACATCCTGTCACCCTCTGATGCTGAGAAACTAATACACATCTCCATCTCTTCACAAATCTATTTGCACAATGTACTGCTCCCTGGCACCCCTGCGTACTTGAAAATCGTCTCCAACGTGTGCAGAATGTGGCTGCTGGAGTTCTCACTCGCACACCCATCCACGATCACATATCCCCATTACTGATGTCTAACCACTGGTAAATACAGGATTGAATTCAAGATCCTCCTTCTCCCCAACAAGGCTCTCATTGGCGCTGCTCCGACATTCATCCGTGACCTGCTTCAGGTACCTTCCTCAACATGACAACTTCGATCCTCCAATACGGGCTTGCTGCATGTGCCCAGATTGTACCTCAATTCGATGGGTGACAGAGCCTTCTCGCAGGCTGCTCCCAGATTCGGGAACTCCCTTCAATTGGAGATTTGGTCAGCTGAGTTCCTGGGCATCTTTAAATTTCGTCTCAAGACTCACTTTTCCATAAAGCTTTCAAGTCCTCTGGCTAGGACTGTTAATGCAGCTCACTGTTGTCGTGCCGTGATGATGGCTCACTGTCGACCGGCGCCTACTCAGGAACATTTCTTCTTTCCTTGTTTGCCGAAAAATGTTTTCGCTCATTTTATGTCCTCTAAATTATAGCCTTTTTGACTTTCAGTTGAACTGTTCTGATGTTGGTGTTGGCGTGCCATTCTCTCCACAGCTCAGATTAAAAAAAAACCCCGTTATAGTTGCTGATTTTCTGTTACGTTGTTGCTGACTTGCCTTTATCTTCACACCTCTGTGCAGCGCTTTGTGACCCTCGGGTGCACAGTGCTCTAGTAGAGCAATTATTATTATTATCTTGGACAAGTCACGCCTCATATGAAGAAATTTTGTCACGAATGGAATGTAGAAAGCAGGTGTTGAATGACATGATTTGTATTTAAAAACCCAAAAAAACGTTATTGTTGCTAATTTGATGTTATGTCATTGTTGCTGACATGCCGTTTTCTCCGCAGCTCTGTGCAGCGCTTTGTGACACTCGGGTGAAAAGCGCTCTAGAAGTGCAATTGTTATTATTTAGCACCTGAAACATTAAAGTTTTTGTTATTGTTTGGTGAGTAAGTCAATCTCTAAAATGTTCCATTAATTACAACATATCTTTGTGCACCAGAGGTGCACATTATCTGAGGTGCACATTATGATTATATATTATTATATTACTATTATATCCAGAAAAGTGCTATCAGCGAACACTTACCCAGTCATAAAAAGGTATGCATATTGTTTGTCTCACCATATCCCTGTTTTTGAGATGCGAACATCCACGCCTCTTGAATGGTTGCATCTGAATATATTTATGTGCTTCATCTCTCTGAATCCCTCATTGCTGTGTATCTGCATCATGTATTTCTGCCTCTTATTTCCATACTACATCTGTATTCATCTTTCATGTTAATGTGTCTGCAGTGTGCATTTTATTTGGCATGCCTGTGTGATGGTTCCCTGTTTTACATCTCTTTATGGAGTCTCGAATTTGGTGCATGCACTTAGTGCGTGACTATGAATTTGTGATTTAAGGCGATAATGTATTTGTCGATTTTTTGAAAAGTACCACTCCTTAAAAAAAATTCGCTAGGAATTGCAGCTTAGAGGAAAAATATGAATGAATTATATTAACTGCTACTTTTTGTCACATTTATGGTAGTGGGCCACGCAGTTAATGATGCTGTCGAGATGCAGATGTTCATAAAATTCACCAAAGTGAGTCGTTTCTCCCACCAGGGGGGAAAACAATGTGGTATTCTAAGAATATGATCTACTCTAAGGAACGAAATAGAATGATGGAAAATACCTACCATGCACTTTGTAAGTCTAAATGTTTATTTCGTATAATCAGTGCCTTGTTACATTCATTACAAATGGTGCTGTGAAAAAATATATAGTAGACAGGAGTTCGATTGTTTTATTTTAAGCTACTCTGTTACAATGAAATGTGAAATTTCCGTGTTGACACACAATTCAATTAATATTTTAAAACACATCCAAAATAATGTATTAACCGTTCAAGAAAAGTTTGATAGTTTCCAATTCAAGGACTGATGTCCACGTAAAAAAGGTGTTTTGACGATATGACCCTATAAAATTAATTAATTTTCAATAAACCAAGTATGGATTATCCAAGCTGTGGATTAATTGTGCTTGCAATTATATCAAGGGATCTGACTTCTTAAAAAAAAAAATTCTATGTCTCCACCCTCATTTTACATGGGTAAATACAGTATTGACCGATGTTGGTTTTCATGGTTCTGAGTCTCATTATGCCTCGAACGTGGGAAGTGAAAAGTCATGAATGAGGGAGTGCTCGATATGGCTATCCTAAAAGAAAAGCTTTGGAAAGCAATCATCAAAAAGGTATGTTTTAGTTTTACTCGCCTAACACATGCTTTGCAATACCTGTATCTTCTCTTATCGAAGATGTCATTCTTTCCCACATTTCCACATAATTGAGAATTGGCTGTGTAGCCACATTGTTAATGCATATACACACAGATGGCAACTGTCATAAAAATATGCAATGTTTCAAAGTTTAACGTGAGCTATTGAGAAACAATTGGCAACTAAAACAATATAACTTGAATAAGAATTGCACAGCTCTAATTTAAAGATCCTGGATAGGTTGATTGGCTCGCAGACTAAAATTGTCCCGCAATGCCCGGCGATGGACTGACGTCCCGTCGTCGGGTGTATTCCTGCCTTACGCCCTGTGTTTCCGGGATAGGCTCCGGCTCACCGTGACCCTATATAGGATTAAGCGGTTTCAGATAATGAGATGAGATGAGATAATTTAAAGATAGGCAGACTTAGCTGCAAGTCTTTTAAAATAAGACAAACTAAATGCTTTTATAGGGGATGCATACTTTTATGCTGCGAAAGAAAACTAGCAGCACCAACGCATTCATTTCTCCTGCGTTTTCTATGAGTAAAAGTTTTGCTGGAATATTTTTCATTTACAATGATTGCACCAGCTAACAGGCAGTGATGAATCAATCACACATATATGCACCTGGGTTGCCATAGGCCAGATATGACTCCATATAGCTTCAGGGTTTAACAGCTTCAGCATTGCTAAGGCCCAGCATACATTGAATGAAATGTCCCCCCACACCACAACAGACCAGGGCTTTCATAGTACACATGTATGAGTGGCAAAGGCATAAACTGCAAGTTTAATGAGTTTCAACAAACCGCTTCCGAGCTTGAAATGTGATCTTAAGCAGGCTGCAGGGCTTGCACAAGACACAACCTGCAATGCATTTGTTTCTGCAATAGCTGCAACAGGCCACTCCATCGATAACACTGAAAGTATACTTTTGAAATCAGGCAGGCCTCCAACAACCAAACAGAATTCTCAAATATAACGCATTCACATTATAAACTAGTTAGCATTCAGTGATTTATTTTTAAATTAAATGTAGTTTTTACCATTATTGTTGATGTGCCATTCTCTCTGTAGCTCTGTGAAGCGCTTTGTGACCCTCGGGTGAAAAGCGTTCTATAGATGGAATTAGTATATTACTGCATTTGGAAATCTTCAGGCTTAAGCACTACACATTTGAGATTTCACATGATAGGCACAACTGTACAAAACAGAGCACAGTTGTGGCTTGGTTTATGTATACAATGGATCTGGCCTACTTGCAACTAGTGTGAATGAGTCTAAATGGCATTCAAAACTATACTTACAATTAAACTGATACATATTACTTCAAAATTACATAGAAGATGATGGTTATTCCCAATATATTTGCACTTTTACCACCTCACTCAATATTTATGTGCATTTCTACTTTTTAAGTTATTTCTGTGGTTGGCAGGTGGTATTTAATATTATGACAATGCCTGGATTCATGTCACAATGACCAACATAAGCAAAGGGGGCTTCAACAACATTCTCCATTCTAATGTCGTTGTTGCTGACGTGCTGTTCCCACGACAGCTCTGTGCAGCGCTTTGTGACCCTCGGGTGAAAAGCACTCTATAAATGCAATTATTATTATTAACAATACCAGTAGTCACAAACTCTTCACTAAATAATCATACGAAATGAATGCCGACTCAATAAATAACGGGTAAAAGAATTACCCGCACGTAGAGGAAAGCACGAATTAATGGATGTCATTGTGCATCAATTCATAGATTTATAGAACACCTGTGATGCGTGGAGAAACAGTTTGTCACACACACACACACACGAGAAGGAAAAACATTAAGCTCTTACTCCTTGCAGACAAGCAGCGTGTTGCTCCGGCTGAGGTAACCCGTGTATCTGCCTCCCATCAGAGCAATCATCAGCTTCAGCTCCTCTCTGTCTTGGTCCACAAACCCAGTTACCGAGATAATCTGCGTAGCACAAAAACACGGTATGGGGTCACTTTGCGTTTGGAGGAAGGGTAATGGAGTCAAACCTGCTCATAGTGGTGCATGCATGTTTAAAATTCAGCACTTTAACGGCAATGTTATCAATACAAATGAGCCAGACTCCTCCCAACCTACAGTGGTAAAAGTAATCATTGCATTTAGAGCACTTTTCAACCGAGGGTCACAAAGCGCTTTAGAGAGCTGTGGAGAGAACGGCACACCAACAACAACGGCACCAGAATGGAAAATCAAAATATGATAAGACTTTCAACTATAATTTAAAAATGCAAAATTATCAGTGAATGTAAAGCATATATTGGGAAATGGTTTAATGTAACAATTGTCATATAATAATAATAATAGCATTTCTAGAACACTTATCATCCAAAGGGTCACATAACCCTACCTAGAGCCGCTGAGAGAACGGCACATCAGCAACGAGATAAGAGCAAATCAGCAACAACATTTTTTTGGAGTTATTTTTCATACAAATCCGAGCTGTGGAAAGAATGGCACACCAACACCAGGACAGCCCAACCAAAAGATGAAAAGTAGCACAAAACTATAAAAGGACAAAAAATAATCGATTTAAAAAAATTAATTTTGCTACAAACATGGATGCAATAAATGTTCCCGAGCAGGTGCAGTTCGGAGGATTTCCATCTTCACGGCATGACAACACTGAGGCGCATCAATCAACCTAGAGAGCTGCGCATCCCTGAACAGCAGGAGGAATGGATAAGAGTCACAGTGTGGAGATGGGAATCAGTGTTCAAGATGGGAGTCTCAGTGTTAGAGATAGGAGGGACAGTGTTAGAGATAAGAGCCAGAGTCCTAGCCGGAGGACTTGAAAGCCTTACGGAACAAAAGAGTCTTAAGACGAGATTTGAAGATGCCCAGGGACTCAACTGATCGAATCTCCAAAGGAAAAGCATTGCAGAGTCTGGGAGCAGTAAGCGAGAAGGCTGTCACCCATCGCATGGAGGTGTGACCTGGGCACATGCAGCAAATCGATATTGGAGGATCGAAGTTGTGTTGAGGAGGGTGCCTGAAGTAGGTCACAGATGTATGTCGGAGCAGCGCAGTGAGAGCATTGTAAGTTAGAAGGAGCATCTTGAATTTAATCCTGTATTTAACAGGTAACCAGTGGAGACATCAGTACTGGGGACATGTAATTGTGGAAGGGTGTGCAAGTGAGGACTCTAGCAGCTGCATTCTGCACACGTTGGAGACGACTGATCAGGTAGGCAGGGGTGCTATGGTGCAGTAATCGATTCGTGAAGAGATGAAGATGTGTATTAGCTTCTCAGCGTCAGCAGGTGACAGGATATTGCGCAGTCTGACTATATTTCTGAGCTGAAAATAGGTTACCTTCGTTTTCTTGTTGATGTGTCTCGAAGGTGAGTTAGGAATCAAGAGTCACACCTAGACTCCGGACTGCCTTAGCAACTTCAATGGTCTGGTCATCAAGCATCAATTAGATAGCTTCAGCCTTGGACAGTTGGTGCAGGGTTCTGACAAGAAAAACTTCTGTGTTGTCGCCAATTAGTTTTAGAAATTTTGAATTGAGCTAGGCCTTCACCAGTTGACAGTGAGCATGACATGCAAAGACCAGACGCATTGATTGATGACTTTGCGTGAATATAGATTTGGATATCATCGGCATAGCAATGGTAGCTGAGACTGAGGCTGCACAGAATATAGCCAAGAGGTTGTAATTAGATGCTGAAGAGGAGTGGGCCGAGAACTGAACCCTGAGGAACTCCAGACAAAACAGGATGGATATTTGAGTTTTGTCCTCCGAAGCTCACAAACTGCTTTCTGTCAGACAGGTAGGAGCTCAGCCATTGCAGGGCACTGCCATTGACCCCTATACCCTTCCATCTCAAGTAAGATTAGGTGGTCAACGGTGTGAAAGGCAGCGCTTAGGTCCAGGAGGACACGAATACTTGGCAATCCTTCATCAGCAGCAACGAACAGATCATCAACTACTTTTACCCGAGCAGTTTCAGTATTATGGCCAATATGAACCCAGATTGGAAGGGATCGAGGTCATTATTAAGAACATGTTTCTGGAGTTGTGCGGCTATGGCAAGTTCAAGAACGTTAGAGATGAATGGTATATTTGAGATGGGGCGATAACTATCAGGGATGTTGCAATCGAGGCCACGTTGTTTAAGCAGGGGGGTAACTGCGGCACATTTGAATAGTGGGGAACGATACCAGACTGAAGTGATTTATTAAACAGATTAGTGACGAATGTGGCAAGGAATTTGAAATTTGCCGGGATGATCTTGGATGGGAAAGGATCCAGGAAGCAGTTTGTGGACCGAGATCTGGTAACTAAAGAAGAGACCTCGGATTTCATTAATTCGGAAAATTCCAGGAGTTTTGAGGTATGGAAGGTGGAGGAACATATATAGAGGTATTGGCTGGTGATTGAAGTTGGGTAGAGATATGGTGGGCTGAATCAACTGATCTACCTGATCTTTATTAGTGAAGGGAGGTGAGGGCAAATGACTGGTTCGACAAAGGAGCTGATTAATGGTCGAGAAGAGAATATTGGGCTTGTCGCTGGTATCAGGCAGGATACTGGAAAGATGTCTGGTATGGGCTTAGTCAAGTGCCTTAATGTAGCGGATGAGCTAATTATAATAATTGCACTTCTAGAGCGTGTTTCACCCAACAGTCACAAAAGCACTGCACAGGAGCTGTGGAAGAAATGGCATTTCAGCAACAACGACGACGTATGAACGACAAATCAACAACAACACCGTTTAATTTTTGATGTTTTTTTGTTTGTTACAAATCTGAGCTGTGGAAAGAACGGCACAGAAAGGTAGCTGAAGCAGACAACACATCAAATAGGTGCCTGACCAAGCCAGGCAGGTAGCATTGAGTCATTTCTGAAGGCACTCCAATTTCTCCCTCCACACATGTGATTGCAGTACTTAAATAAATTGCATCATAATATCTCAAATAATAAGCCCCTCCTGATTAATTTACTCAAAAAAACGTTTTTACGAGGGCATCTGCATGCACTTACTTTTAAAGTGAGGTAAAGATCTGTTTTCCTATTTTAAAAATAACAATATAAAATGTGTTATACTTACGGGATAAAATAAATTATGGGGCGACGCTGCGTTTGCAGTGGTGCACAGGCACATATAAAGAAATTAAATCGCATTCGTCAATGTGTTGTTGACTGTTATTGACCAATGTCTAAGCAAAAAGTATTTCTGTCAATCTAAAACAAAAACGCCTATCCTACCTGTAAGCAGTGATACATATATATTAAGAAATTTCAATCCTGATTTGTTTCATATGCACTAAGTTATTTTATATGCATTGCATTTCGTCAATCACATCAAAGGACAATACACACCACCATATCTTCAAATGTGTTTTGAGATTATGCACCGATTGTTCTGAAATGTGATATATAGACATGGGTTTAAAATATGCAACTCTTAAATTATACACATTCTTACCTTTTTTTTACATACTTTGAACCACATGATATTGAAATCTTTTCACTTTGTATGCCACACATAATGGGTTCATGTCACTCCTTCAGCCAGTGCTACGATTAATCAAAATGGCCACAAGGAATTGTGACGATTTATTTGACCATTCATTAGAAAGAGACTGTCTCAATGGGCTTTCACCTGGTAAAATTAAGTATATCAATCAATGGGAGGTGTCACTATGACAGTGCCAAACTCGCCATCAAAAACAACCAGTTTTTGGGTCACAGTTGTTGTCTTAAGGAGAGACTGGTCATTGCCACAAAAATGCTGAAAATACACAACTGGAAGTATCTAGCAATGAACAGATAATAGAAGAAATCTGATCAAGGTCACATCGAAGGGACAGAGGGCTAACATGTGCGTGCACAGTGAGACAGGCTGTGGTGGAACGGAGAGACTTGCATGATTCGCGCAGGGCTTGGCAGAATGCTGTAAGGCCATGGGGAGGTGCAGGGCGCGATATGGAGGGATCACCCGCCTATTCTTGAGCGTGTCATTGAGCCAGTGCGCTGTCACACAACGCTTGCCCTCCTTCAGTGCCTGCGTGGTCACAACATGGTCACGTTACTGTGCAGTGGGCAAAGACAACATGTGTGCAAGACAGGCGTAAATGGCAGCACATTATGAATCAGTGTTCTGATTTTACAGCGTAACATTAAACACTGTATTGTGTTCCGACTTGCGAACAAATCGACTTAAGAACTGCAAGCGGGAACGAAACCCATTCGTAACCTGTAATGTTGATTTTACAAATCATGTTGTAGACAACAATAATATTGTTATATGACATGTGCTCGCACTGATCAAAAGCGAACGTTACTTGATTAAAACACGATATATAAAATCATGTGGCACTTGTATGTTTTTTGTAATATTTGCATTTCTAGAGCGCTTTTCGCCCGAGGGTCACAAAGTGCTGAATAGAGCTGGGAAGAAAACGGAATGTCAACAACATCAGAGTAAATCAATAAAAGTAAAATAATGGCTATCTATCAATGAGAGACATAAAATAACAGATAAAATAATTCTCATATCATCTAATAGTCAGAAACCGCTTAATCCTGCACAGGGTCACGGTGAGCCGGAGCCTATCCCGGCAGACACAGGGTGCAAGGCAGGGATGCCAGTCCATCACCGGGCACTGAGGGCAATTTAGTCTGCAAGCCAATTAACCTATGAGGCAGCATGTTTTTGGACTTTGGGAGGAAACCGGAGTGCCCGGCGAAAACCCACGCACACACAGGGAGAACATGCAAACTCCACATAATTTCCAATGGAAGGGTGTTCCAGGGTCTGGGAGCGCTGCTCCTCAAACAGCTGTCATCAACGTGCTTCTTTGAGTGTATACAAAGAAACATTTTCATAGTTTTCGTCCATAATCCTCAATTATTTTGGTCCATTTGTAAATTGGACAGTCTAATAAAGCAGATCGATTTGGCATTCTTTCAAATTATCTGGCTAAAGGTCCTCTTGTGCAGCAGCTGCTGTCATCTATCACAGATGAAAGCATGCGGTTACAAGCTGAGCAGCACTAACCCGCTCTCATAATTTCCCATCATTAAGCATTACCTACCCCTTCTTAGGTCCAGTAATGAGCGACAATTTCTTAAGTTACCTCGCACAAGCACTAAAACAGCAATTGCCATTGCGATAATGGCATCACACCCACAGATTGTCTGTACCTGGTCAAATCACTACGTCAATGAGCTTGGATCAATTCAAGAACAAAAATAGACCCAAGCTAGCCTTTTTAAATATTTGCTGTCAACAACGAATCCCATACACAATGAGGAAACCGATAGCTTGAAAGATGTTTATTATTACAAGAGAAAGTACCTCGTAGACTTATAAGCTCTAGATGCACGATTCCTGCGACACAACAAACTTTCCATGGATACTGCATACTTATTTTGGTCCACTGTTATCTTGTTGTATGTTCTTTGTGTGGGGAAATGGTTGTTGTGGTATTTATAGATCTGCTAGGATTTAGATCACAAGTAAAACTTTTTTTGCAGGCACTTTACGATGCATTGACATGTGACTCACAAAACATTAAACGGTGATGACAGTGATGGTCAAATCCAGATATTCCTTTTCATGTGCAGAGGAGTCTAAGTGTGATCCTTCAATGACTGACAACAATGGGGACATTGCCATCAGTTGTGTGTTCTTTGACCCAAGCCAAAATGTGTGTTAATGTCATGTTATTATGAATTTGAACGCTATGTGTATTGGATAGCTGTGCTCTACGTGCACTTGAAGTTGTGTGACTGGAACAGATCCAGCATTTTTTAAATAAGTGTTAGTGGACATTGAAACAATGTTTTGTCAGACTTCCACCTACACGGAAAGTAGGTGGCTGTAAGGTGCAGTGTAGATTATTTTGTGCTTGGACTATTTCGCTCCTGTGTTTTTTCCCCCCTCCAGATTCTGGTATGGTCAAAAATCCAAAGTAGAATCCTTCCAAAAAAAATGTGAAAAATGGGACACCAATTTAAAATCTACTTTGAAGATGCGTGAATAAACATAGTACCAGTTAAGCGGCTACAGCAAATGATATATTTCTATATATATATATGTTTATAAGTAGAAAATAAGAAATGCGTAAGGTGGTATTTTTCTGTATAATACTTTGTACGACGTTACAACCAATCTTACAGACAAGACAGGTTCCACAGGATTGGAAGGATGCCCTAGTGGTCCCCCTCTTTAAGAAGGGGTACTGCATCAATTGTAAACTACAGGGGCATCTCGCTCATCAGTGTGCCGGCAAAATTCCTGGCAAAGAATATTCAACATCGCTTTGCAAGGCGCGTAGAAGGAGAGACTTGTAGAACCCCAATATGGTTTCAGGCTGGGGCAGTAATGTACGTGTCTTCCCCATGTATGTATGGATTTCTGTGGGATATTCCGGTTCCCTCCCACAGTCCAAAGAGATGCTGTCTTGATTAATTGTCCTGACAAAATTGGCATTGGTCCCCTGAGATTGGACAACTTTTAAAAAGTGCTAAATAACTCAATGGTTCCTTTCAGCTTAAAGAAAAATTGAATAACTGAACATCAAATCAATTTATCCAATTTATCTTCACCCTGCTATAACTAAACTCTATCGCCTGTTCTTAACATAAATCCAAATATTACCATAAAATTAAATAACAAAATATTGCTATACTGACTATCCTTTTTACTAGTTCTGCTTTAAAGGTGGACTGTGTATTCACCAGTGACAGTGTATTTCACGCTGCCCTGATCTGGAGCTCTCTGGAAGTAGTTTTGATCTTCTATGGGTCTGTTTGTCTCTCCTTCTCTAATCTATACAATCACTCAAACACTTGTGACCTTAAAATTGCCACTGAACTTGCAAATCGACAACATCCTTGTGATGATTGCTTCGAAAAGCTGCTCTCGGGACAGCCGCGTCGATGGCTCTCTCTCCTCTCCTCGCGACGTTTCGCCTCACACGTTGGAGGCATCCTCAGGCGCAGTGTGCGCGGCTTCTATTGTCTCCTTATATGTGTGGGCGTGATGCGTGTGTTCTTTGTTGTGTGAGTCCGCTTCTAAGTCACCTTGGCACTAATTTCCATATCCTGGAACTGTGATTTCCCCCTCCCTGCTTTGTCTGTGGCTAGTCCCCTAATTTCCATCTCATGAAAAGATGCCCCTCACACAATTATACGATCCCTCTCTGATGTCCTGCATTCTTGACTTCAATAACTGGCCTCCAGGATTGGCTATGTTTTATACGCATTTCTTGTGCTACGATCTTTGTCCTAGGTGACGAACATCCACAACAGTCTGTGGCTACAATAAAGCCAAACTACAAATGAAGCTAGCAGTGAAGTTGACCGTTTGCAATGTAGAAATGTAAACAATTGTTAAACCATGGTGCTCCTATAGCAGATTCTCAAACCAGATACACCAGTAGCTTAGATCAGTTATTGATCTGACCCAACTCCACGCTCAGCTGATGCTACTGCACCACTTGGCACATATCACCACTGACTGTCTACCTGCTGTAAGCATCCCCAAACATTCACATTAAATACACGAGGCTAAACACTGTGACACACAAGAACAGTGATAACTGAGATGGCCTCTGTGACTTTTATTCTCGCTCCCTTGGCATGTAACCTGTTTTCCAAGAAATGATGCATGAATGTATTCCTTGGCTGTTATGCATAATTTTCTCATGGACATGTCATTTCAGTGCGTTTGGCATAATTATCTACTGCGGTTTAACATTGCCTGCTAAGAAGCAATCTCTTCTAATGAAAACAAATTAGAGATTGTATCACTGCCAATCTCTCTCACCTCTTGGCAATAAAGCTACAAACAAATTCAAACGTCACTGTTATTCTATCATTCCCACCACAGTTACCACTCTCGTGAATTTCACTAATCGATTCCTTCACTAATTTTGACTTGCTAGAATGACTCTTCATTTTATCCTCACTGTCTTCAACGTCTCTACTTACAGTTTGAAAGACTTTAAATTTTCTTCTTCCCTCAGGGTACCTGGTTAGATTTTAATCCCATCATTTCTTTATCCAGGTTATTAAAAACGTGGTCAATTTAAGAAACCAATTAACTATTACAACTTTAAGTGCTGTTTGTAGCTGGCCACTTGGTGTTTATGGTGTTCATGTGAGGGCTACACAACCTTGATTTAAAATAAAAGCAATCCCCTTCATTCCCAAAGAGATGTCACAAGTCTTTGCTGCCCTCTACTGTTGAAAAAACATTTCCGTGCAAGAACTAGACAAAAAAATCTCCACCTGTTAGAATTCAATGCTCACAATTTACTCACTCAGACACATGTTGGTTATGTGTTCACTTGTGAACACCCCAGCAGTTTTGAAAAGTAAAAAAAAGCAGCACTCCGATTTAAACCTTAAAAGAACTTGCTCTTTCATTTTTGAAGAGACAAAAACTGGAGCAGGCATTAATTGGTGATGAAAATGGGCTGAGAGCTCTCGTAGCAGGACTTGAATCAAAACATTAAGGTGCATTACGCTCCGAGTTAAGTTTCAACACTAAAGCAAAATTTCTATACGACTGAAAAATTTACAGTTCAGAATCTCATTGGATACATATTTATACCTTTTATTCCCTTTGTGCCTCTCTCACCTTTTCCACCCTCTGTCTCTCTGTCTCCCTTCCTTCCTCTTTCAAACTTCCCTCACCCCAGACACTTCCTCCAGCTCTTCAGGGGGGACCCCGAGGCGTTCCCAGGCAAGCTGAGAGACATAGTCTCTCCAGCGTGTCCTGGGT
>JAZEWT010000003.1:13652180-13665328 GCA_036362905.1 Mordacia mordax
CGAGCCGAGAGATTCGAACCCGGGACCTTCTTGCTGTGAGGCGTCAGCGCTAACCACTTGGCCACCGCGCCGCCCCGGCATCAAAACCACCAAGGTTATATGGATTACTGAAGATTCCTGAACTTGACGTCCCATTCAGACCAATTGTAAGTACACTTGACGTAAAAATGAGCTCAATATGTTACTATGCAAATTCAGTCTTGTATTGGCAATACTGCATCTTTCATTAAAAACTCTCAACATCTTAATATACTTAAAAATATTACACTAAACCCTAATGATATTTTAGATATCTTTGATGTAACTTCACTGTTCACCAAAATTTTCAGTTAATGAGTAACTTCTACTTCTGGTTTATAAAGTTATAAACAACGGATTACGTAAAGATATTACACAACTGGCTGAGCATTGTCTAAACAACACCAATTTCTTATGGAGTGGTGACTTCTACAAACAAAAAGATGGAGCAGCAATAGGGTCCCCTGTCTCCAGTTATTGCTAATTTGTTCATGGAAAGTTTTGAAACAAAAGCTTTAAAAACAAGCATACTTAAACCATCTTATTGGTTTAAGTATGTAGATGACACATTGGTCGTCGCGCCACATGGTAAAAATACGCTAAGTGAATTTCTGAAACATTTCAATTCACATCCGTCGATACAATTCACCATGGAAGTTAAAGTGGATAACACACTGCCATTTCTGGATGTCTTGCTAAAATGGAGCTCAAACTGTAAAATATCACAGCATTTAATGAAAACCTACTCATACTGAAGCGTATTTAAATGCACAATCACACCATCACCCCTCACAAAAATCTGCTCTCATTAATACTCTCCTCATACATTGGGCAAAACAAGTGTCTGATGCCAAAAGTTTGAGGACTGAGATGATACATGTCAAGAAAGCTCTCCAACGAAACGGTTATAGCAATGCACAGATCAACAGAGCTCTTAGTAATAAAACAGGCTGAACATCACAAAGAGTGACAATGATAATGCAATTAAAACTATCAAACTACCATACATTGCTGGAGTAACTGATAAATTAGCTAGAATTCTAGAAAAATAACAAAAGTTGAAGATTTAGCACAGTACAAAAAATAGGATTTCTAACTCGTACCAAAGATAAACTACCAAACCTCTGGACAGAAAACGTTTAGCGCATCACCTGTTCGTGTGGACAATGTTATGTTGGTCAGATGGGTAGAAATATTAGTGCACGTCTTAGAGACCATCAAAGGATATCAAAAATTCACAAATACAGCTTTCGGCGGTTGCAGAACATGCCTTCCAACAAGGTCACATAATTGATTTTGACAGCGTGGACAGTTTATGTAAAACTAATCATTATTGGTGTGGGCTAATCTGAGAGCCCATAGAAATTGATGAAAATAAAAATAATATCAATCGTTCTGATGGCTATAAACTAAGTGAGGCTTTGAAACGCATTCTCAAGATATACATTTATTTGTTACATATATCTTGAATGTTAACACGATATTGTTGCATGACACTTGCGTCTTAAGAGAACATCAAAAAATATATATAATATAGTGAGCTTCATGTCACAAGCTCCCTATCTATATTAAGAGAGACCCAAAAAACCTTTTCTGAAGCTGCTCGTCCCAAGTTGGTGCAAGTTCCTGATGATGCTGATTGTAATTATTAGCGAAAAGTCGTATTTCATTTGTAGATGCTGTGAGTTTGCTCTCCAACACACCGGTGTGCCGAGATAGTGAAGAATTGGTACGTTTTGTTCACGTTGACAAAGCTTACTAATTGGCCGTTGTTAGGTGGTGGAGGTTCAAGGATAAAAAAAATTTACGTGACCTAACCCAAAAAATATATTTCATCGAGAACTGCAGCTGTTGATGTAGTGAACAGTGCTCGCCCAATGTTATTCTAGCAACGTTCAGAGTTGTTTTCGGTGACTATATAATCTATGAGGCAGCTCGCCAGGGCTGAATCAAGCCACTCTGCAGGGCGTGACGCCGGCAGTGAGCTGATGGCGCCCGTGCCGCGTAGTTGGACATGGCACGCCGGTGACGAGCTGATGGCGCTCATGCTACTCTCACAGAGGATAAGGTTGCGCTCGCTGGTCTCGAGTAGATAGCACGGGTGTGTTGCGCTCGTTCTATGACAGATCCTTGAGGCCAGGTGTGCATGGTTGGGTCCCAGGTTGTTGACACGAAGTAGTTTGAGCGGGAGAGGTCCTTCCAGAATCGGCTTGCCTCTGTGGGGTCGCCACGTGGTATGGCATTCTTCGCCCAGCGTTTGGGCTGAGTTGGCGGCACTTCTTGATCGAGCAGGTTTAATCTCTTTATGCTCCCTGCACGGGAGGTTCTTCACTAATCTCGCACCTAACCTTCTGATGGGTGGACTGTGATATTTTATTCGTTTTTCCTCTATTCTCCTTTCCTGCTGTAACTCTTGCACCGTTCCGCTCTCACCTCTTTTACACTCATCCTCTCCCCGTCCAGCTTTTCTCCCTGATGCTCACTCGTTGTGGAAAGTTCCTGTCTCTATTGCTCTTCACCTTAGGTGGGGGTCTCTCTTTTCTCTGGCAACGTCACTGTCCAAAGTTCTGCGCACGTTTCTCTCTATGCGCCCAGATGTACAGTGTTTAATATAACCTCACGCACAGTATTTCCACTCACTCTACACGCACACCCGCTGCATTCTCTCATCACCCATAACTAAACATCCACAGTCAGCCTGCGTTTGTGACACATTCACTTTCGGCAAAACATATCCATCACATTATAACGTATGGTGGCTATGTGATAGCTCCCAGACTAATGTATTATGCATTCCTGGTGATAATTATTCTTTACCTGTGCAAACACCGGCCCAGTCTGACTCTCACAAAGCAGATGTGTGCAGCGAGGTGAATGAGCTGCTTCCACCAGGCCTCCATTCTGAATGATTGCCTGGGGAACATCCAACACAATGAGTCAGTCAAATCAAAGTATTGCTCCTCTCAAAGATGAAATGTGGAAATAATCATATCTGAGCAAGGAGTGTCGATTAGACAAAAGGTGCAGGGCCTGTATCGCCAATGGACCAATACTTCCGATTTTCCGCTTTGAGCTGTTGCCACAGCTGGGTAGGGTCGCGCTCAGTAATTTGCAAGACTAGGAATCATCTCCTGTAAAATGAATATTGAATATAACTATATCTAAAATTTAAAAAATATTAATGTGAACACACAATGGCATTGATGCAAAATGTGCATTTGAGTTAACACAAATTGAATGTTGAAGGAGATAACAACATCTCCTGTCGATGAGTAGAAATAAATTAGATTCTGAATTAGTCCTATTCAAAATACTATATTACTAATAATGAAAATTGTTCATTAAAGTTAGAGAACATTAATCTAAAAAAGAGCAAAATGTACTCTCCAAACTTCACGCACATAAGAGAAAGCAAGCTACATTTTAGCAGTAAAAATTGTGGCTGTGGATGGATATGTTTAATCGCGCTTCGTCAACTGGCCAAAGCCAGTTGATCAAGCGCTGGCTAATAATCCACCAATATGCAATAATATCTCACTTTCCGTGCTTCGGTCAGTTTTACGTTTTCACAAATATCCCACATTTTTAGCCACATCCCCCAATCGTCTCATTGAATTAATAACTTTATGACCATTCATTTTCAAAACGATGAAATTATTATAGACCCAAAAACTATGCTACTTGTAATCGTAGGTAAGTTCTGACCAAAAATTAGCAGTCAGGCCTGAAAACAGACTGGCATATGTGTGCACCAAAAGGCCTGGCTCTCCACGCGAGTGTGCATCCAAACCTTTTTCCATGAGTTAAGCAGCTGCTTGTCCAACATCTGCTCCTGGTACTCGGCAATGGCGAACACACAACCGAGCAAGCAGCAGTCACTTGGCGCTGTAAGGGAAAATCAGGGAAAACTCAGAGCACTTTTCAGTCAATCCTATCAATAATTTTTTACCAGGTGACAACCCATCCAGCTTCACTGGTCCAATTTATATTCGATCTAGCCAGACAGAGGTGTTGGTAGAGACTTTTACTGGCAATTGGAAGGCTGTGAGTTCAAATCCCAGTTTTAGATTAAATCAACAATGGTTATTACATAGAATCGCTGTGCTTGCTATTGGAATGTGTGATTGATTACATTAACCCTGGGGAAATAATGAGACAAGCATTTATCTTAAGCAAGAATTATTTTTTTTTATTTCAAATGTTGGAAGAATAGCAGTTCTGTCTATACTTTTTGGAAAAATTGGAATATAAACGGCAACGATACTGAACTGTGTGGACAATGTAAATTAACCAGGAGACGCACATCTGCTTTGTAAGGCAGGCCCTATAAGAATGTAGATAAATTTCACGTAGAAGGACAAGAACAACAATATAAAAAATAAGCTCACTGACACTATATGTTGCAACAAGGACACTGGATATCAATGTTCTAACATCAATGGATGAGTGTATCCCTTAACGCACCTTCTGTGCAGTACTCCGCGGTAATGCTGGGTTGACTTGTTGCTGGTTTGACCTGAGCGTAGGCTCCCTCGTGCGGAGGCCTGGACTCTCCTGGTCGGTGAGTCTCCAATGTGCGTGTGGGCACTGACATGCTCTGTAGCACCTGTCACATGTACACACACCCATTAAAAAGTTAAACAGAGAACATTCACAAGCGGCGCTGGTAATCAACCTGAGGTGTTAATAATGTGTATTGTACAAACAAATACATAACAAATAAACCTATTTATATGACGGTACATTAATATTGGGATGTATCAGACTGCCAGCTACATCCTCCTTTTGATATCTTAAAATCAAAATAACCTTTTTTGACATTAAGTGGGTTTGGTCAGTTTCTACATTTGGCTAATGTACACAAAAATGTATACAAAAATATAAATTTATTCGTGCCCATATAACAGCATCCAGTTCTCAATTGTTTTGCAAAAGAGATCACACAAGATGGAGGTGACAATGGAGATGCAAGCTCAGAGAGAAACCACTCACAGGCCAAGGAAATCCCAATCAGTGGTGACACATTTATAGACTTAGTAAATAATTAAGAGGAAACAAGGTACTTACAGATGGTTGACAAAGAAATTACAAATCAAATAAATCCAGTTGTTAAAAATTTATAAAGCCTGTCATTTTCCTATGCCTACACGGAACAAAATGTTATAAATGTGCCAATAATGTAAAGGATGATTTAAAATGAGATGCAATGCTAGAGGGATTGTCTGGTGGCTGTCATTGAAGGGGGGATATGCAACAGGCAAATGAATAACCATTAGTACATGGTTTAAAGCATCGTTCAATTTATAAATAAGGGTTCAACCGATAGGCTAATTTTTGTGCTGCAAATACATTAATAGGATGAAAATTGAATAGAAATTCCAAGTCAAGGGAATTTCATGTGTACTAGTATACTGGCCTTTAAATATATATTTTTTTAAACGAATGCATCCTCTGTGTAGTAGTCTGTGGTACTGCTGGGTTTTATTTAAATTGTGCTTGGCAGTGGTTCAATAGCACAATTTTATAAAAACTCAACACATTTGTCAATAACACTGCAAATAGACAGGCCAGAGAAAATAAAGGTTGTACACTGCCCTTAGCACCATGAGCCTGATGAGAATTGGATTTAAAAGACATTTTCTCATGACCAGTTTTTAAATTGGCATTTCAATAATTACCCAATAGTAGCTACTGATTAAGACACATCCTTCAGTAGTCAAAAAGGTATTATTAAACTCGAATTCAACATTAAGTTAGAAATTGTTCCTGGCCCGTTGTATATTGTAAGAAGATTTGATGTTGTAGGAACGCAAGGCACAATCCACCCAGCAAACACATTCTTGGGCCCCATGCATTACTTTAGCAATGTCGCAGAGAAACCGCAGTCCCTTGCATGCCATTTTCTCCACAGCTCTGTGCAGTGCTATGTGACTCTCGAATGAAAAGCAGTCGAGAAGTGGAACTATTATTAAAATATACCCACATGCTATTATTGCACAGGGCAGCTGCAGAGCAATAACAAATAATTGCCAAAGACATTCTTTCCAGGTTAATTGCCTTGACTAAACTGCCCATGGTGCCCCGAGATGTTGTCACTTGCTTACTCCTCCCTGTTGGACAACTGTTATAAAGAGCTACATTGCTCAATGGTTTATTCCAGCTTAAATATAAACGGACTATATCAGTAAAATGCCTTTGTATTGGAGAAAAAGTTGAAATCTTTCTGCCAAATAATTCATTTAATGCATTACTATTTGTGGGGGTTGTTAGTAAACAATATCGTAAATATCAGGACTGTCATCAACTTTTGAATTCAGTATCAGAGAGCACATCTATCCTTACACTATCTCTCTCGAGGAATTTAAAAAATGCTTTTCTTTTTAACAATGCACATACAAAATGAGCAACGCCAAATCCTATGTTGGGAACGTCGTATGCGTACTCACGTGAGCCACATTGGATGCCCTGGAGACCTGCAGGGCCTCGGCACTGTTGGTGATGTTCCTCAGTGTCCTCACCATCGGACTTATCCCAGAGAACTCCAGTCCAGGTCCTGGCCTGTTTCCCCCCATGCTCATCGTTGTGTGTTCCGGCCGGGGCCCTGAACCCCCAATCGCTCCCTGGAACCCCAACGGCCGGGTGATCATGCCTCGGAGTCCCTGAGCTGTAAGCTCGGAGACGTGCATTTGTCTGGACATGGCAAACCCTTGCTGCAACCTGGCATCTTGGGTCATGGACATTGCAGAGTTTGTTGCAAGAGGGCGGGAGGGTCTGCCTTGAACACTCTGGACCCGCACCTCTCCGGATGGCAGGGTCATTACGTCCAACTGGAGCCGCCCGTTGGATGGCGACGGAAGTGTCCCGAGGCTCTGGCGCATGCGAGCGTCCATACTTGGCCGAATGGTGTGAAGAGTGCCTAAATTGGAAGCAGATCTGGGTCCCGGAAGGGAGATGCAAATACCCGGTGGTGGGTGGGGAATCATCTGATTCTTAGAGAGGCCAGATAGCACCGGAGAAGCTTTTGACATTGCTGGTGGAATGAATGGTGGCCTCTCAATCATTGGAGTGTATTTTGAGGATAAAGCACGAGCCGGCCTTTCATTTGATGGCCTCTGAGGTACGATCACACGATTCAATTCGCCGACTGTCTGCTGCTCAGTTCGCCTCTCCTCCATAAACTTACGGGATGGTGAGCCAGTGGTGCTCATAGGGGAATCGTCCTTTGACTGAGCGGAACCGGAATCTTCAAAGGAAATGCTGCACCCCTTTTCTTGTTCTTCCTCCTCCTCTTCACGCTCATCTTTTTCTTCATCGACGTTGGGATCGTCGCCTTCACGGTCACTGTTGCTCGCAGTCTCTCGCTGCTCCGGAGGGGGTTCCTCCTCCCTCGGCAACACCAGGCGAGGGTGGTACTCGGTCTCCTCCTTCCGGCTCTTGCTCGATACGCAGTCCACCACCCAGTCGGGAGTCACGACGCGAATGCGGCTGTGCTTCAGTGCACATGCGTACTTCTCCTGCGCACGGTACGGCACACACGCGGGTAGCGGCACATGGATAAGGAAAACACATCGGACAACGTAGAACGAAGCATCACTTTGGGATCGGTTAAAAACACACAATCATCGTTCGCAAGGAATCACACCACCTGCTGAATGAACACTGCCTCCCAAAATATATATTTGGATATACCCAATTACTTTATCCATTTGTCTGCCGAAACGAATGAATATATTTTTTCGTCAACATATTAAAGCAGGTACTTTAAGATACCGTACCTACTCAAGCCTAAAGAAAATTGAAGCACGTACCTTGACACAACAACTTTAATTCATAAGGTGCTAAATCGCATGACCGCTTCGCGGTGCCGCACAATTAGAGGATTATGAATTAGGACAATGTGCGGGGAGAAGGGAAAATGAGAGAGCATGGAAAGCTCGGTTAAATTGATAAACGTTAAGCAGTGATTTGAAGGTGGAAAGAGCAGACAAGGATGAGCAGGACCTAAGTTCCAGAGGCAAGTGAAGTGGGTGTGGCCTGAGAAAGGCCACAGCTTAAAGGACGAGTGAGTTTGTATGGTTGGCATTAGTCACTGGGGGAGAGACATGTAGTCTTGGAAAATGATGTTTAAGTTTAATAGTTTTCCACTTTTGTTATGGTTACGGTAGTTCCAATGTCTGCAGGGTATATTGTAATGAATTACACAAAAAATGTTAAAGAACGTTTTTTTTCAATTACTTTAGCATTTCCCACATTTAATTTCAAACTTGCTTTTCACATCATGCTATGAAACTAATGTCTAGTGGAACTCTGAAAGGAACAGTGAGTGCATCACTGTGAAAGAGATCTAATCCAAAGTATGATACCTCAGAATTTTAAAATCGTTTCAATAGAGCTTTTGTTTCAACATGAGAGATGCACATGTTAATGCCATTACAATGTTGCGAATAGCATTTTCGGTTAATTTAAAACGTATTTAGTTTCATAGAGGACACTAGCCAAAGTAAGCAAAAATAAAATACCATTGTTTTTGTTAGTCATACAGTTAGGCTGATACCCACAAAGCACGACTGAAAAGAGCTTTAAATCAAGGAAAACGCAACTTACGTAATGATACAGTTGAGCCTTGTATGCATAAGAAAGCATTTGTACGTGTAAGAATCTAGCGATTAATCAGTGTATTACTAATACTACCAATGATGCAGAAATAATCTTTCGTGTTCGTAATGCTATTGTTGTGTATGGCATCAAATTGAGTAACTACAGCCACTACTGTAACTATCATTATCATATACTGCAAAATGCTGTATAGTCTCAGGGGCAGAAGCCTATCCTGGCAGATAGAGAGCACAAGGCGGAGCTATACCCAGATATGATGCCAGTACATTGCCGAGCACTGAGGGCAATTTACTCAGCAGCCCACTTAACTTAGCAGCATGTTTTTGGACGGTGTGACAAAACCGGAGTACCAGGCAAATGCCCACACGGACACGGGGAGAATACGCAAACTCCACACAGAAAGGAACCCGAGCCGGGAGTCAAACCTAGGACTTCTTGCTGCGAGGCGACAGCGCTATTCACTGCGCCATTGTGCCGCAGTAACTAATGAATGAGATATTTCATATATTATTACTAAATGTAACGGTGTAGCAACACTAAGCGTGATAATTAATGCCAAATGTCCAACACTTAAAAGTTGTCTGAAATGGTGTTTGTTTCTGCCATTGTAAACAAGCATAGTTTGTGATATTGTTCATACTGTAAATGTTAATGGTAACCATAATGATGTTTACACCAGACCAAGAGTTGCATGCACTAACATTCCCCCATGACATTTCACGAGAAACATTTTACAACGAACTAAAAATAATTTATAACACACCCTGTTCTCGAATGAAGTGTTTTGTTAGATATTGTCTATGCAAATATGCCTCATGATGTAAATGATGGTCATGTTGACTGGGCTGTTTGCTTTAACTCTTACAAAGGTAATGAGCATGACATTTTAGGCAACTTGAAATATTTCACACTTTATATTTGGACACGTTATTTTCACATTGTACTTTAGGACATGTTATACAATACTATATCCATTGGCACTTTAACACAATATTCATGACGTTAAAGATGGACAATAGAGCCTGTGCTCAATAGATATAAAACGCAAAAGTTACATAAATGTTGTGACTGTTTGGAGACATGGATATACTGTTGGATGCATCGTTAGATGTTCCTTTAACATTGGAGGCGAAACGTTGTGAAGGAGAGAGGGAGTGCTCGACACAGCTATCCTGAAAGAACAGCTTTGGAGAACAATTCTCGTACATCGAGTCATGAAAACCTACGTCAGTAAAATGGCGTCTGCCATACTATTGTAAAATGTTGCTGATGAAATCAACACCCCCCATGTTTGCTTCTCTCATCTCATTATCTGAAACCGCTTCATCCTATATGGGGTTACGGTGAGCCGGAGCCCATCCCGGAAACACAGGGCGCAAGGCAGGAATACACCCGACGACGGGACGCCAGTCCATCGCCGATGTTTGCTTCATATTAACCAAATAGCAGGATACATCAAACAGAAAACTGCTTATTTAAATAGCACAAGGGAGTGTATTTTATTACTATTAATGACAGCAAAGTGAATTATGTGTGTTTTTGGCCACAGACTTATTCATGAAAAATTAGATAGCAGTGGAATTAAAATGTGCTGAAATGTAATGTCAGATTTTTCTTAGTTCATCAATAAATAAGCTGATAATTGTCCCAGTGATAAAGTGGTAGAATGCTTTATTCACAATCTGAAGGGCATGAGTTCAAGTCCTGGTCAGGCAATTCACTTATAATTCATTTAAGGTTAATAAAATGAGAAGCACTTTGTATGTAGTCAACCATCTGTGGAGCACCTGGCATTGCTACTGGAGTGTGCCATTTCTGAAAAAAACATTACTTCACTCTGATTACAAAATGCAGACGTGGTGAATTCCGAAAAGTTTCATGGGAGACAGAGTGAAATGTAATGCAGGGGTGACTGTAAACAGTAGGAAGATGAATAAAATATTTACTATTTAAATCGTGTATCTTTCCAATCCCTACCACCTAAAAATGTCTCTGTTTTCAACATGAAATGAAATCTCCAAGAGTAATACTTTAAAATAATTTGAATAATCTCCATATTAAATGCTTTGCAAATGCATAAATAAAAGATGAAAATTGTAGCTATAACAGAAGAGAAAAAAAATAATGAGCAATGTGTTTGAGCCACATATTAATATGGAGACAGGGTGGGTAAAAGGATGGGAGATTATTTCCTTTAAGTTCAGTGTAGGTGGCCAACATCCACAACAGGGCAGCACGATTCTGCATCATCAAAACATTACCCAAGGGCGATAAAGCCTCGAGCAGACTAAATGTCCAGAAACACGAGAAGCAGTGGCTATCAATTGATGTCCCATCATTACCAAGCACCGCACGCCGCGACTTAAGATGACAACATCAAAGACGAGGAGAGCAGCCCCATGAGACTCGCATTGTATCCTCTCTTCCTCTACATTTAATTCCACTTAAGGTTTAAATTCATGCAATGGTACAAATGTATTTCCAACGTGTGAGGCGAAACGTCGCGAGGAGAGGAGAGAGAGCCATCGACGCGGCTGTCCCGAGAGAGCAGCTTTTCGAAGCAATCATCAAATGTATTTCCATTCAGAACTATCGCAGAGTGGTGCAACAAGTGGCAGAAAATTCCCATTGCAGAATATTATCATCATATTTTTTTATATTGCAGAAGTCTCAATATAAAACAAGTTCCGAAGTGCAAAAGGAATTCATAAGTCCAATTTATTATAATTTATTTCAGATTATAACAATCATGTCAAAAGCACTATTACCTCTATGGTGCTTATCACATAAAAACTAAATCTTTAATCTTCAAGAGTTGAAATAAACCATTTTAAGTGGCACATTAAATTTGGCTTTTTGTGTCAGTTAACAGGCTGAGATCATCACCATGATATATCTGAGAACCCAATTTAATCACAGGCGATTCAATATTTTGAACTGGAACCTAATCTGTCACTAGCGCAGGTTCAACACTCCAACAAGGGATTAACTCCCCTGGTCACTGACCAACTCAACATGCCAGACGATCGCGAGGTGCGTATGCGGAGACGCAGGCAGCACTTACCCCCTTGGGCTCTGGGACAACCAGGTGGGTGCAGTGCTTGTCGAACAACAGCTGGCAGGCTCCACCATAGAAGGTGAGTAGTGCCCAGAGCTGAGCTCGGTCCTCCGGAGGGATCTGACGGTAGCAGCGGGCGACGGTGTCCCGAGGGCATACAGACACGCAGGCAGTAGCACATACACACACACAAGCATGTGCAGACACACAGGCACATTGCAACGATTGTGTGCATCCGCACGTAAATGCCGAGCACGAGCGGGGCCTCTAAGGCTGTGGCAACTTGCTACCCGGGCACGTCGGCGAAATACCACAAAATGCAGGGGACGAATGCTGACCACAAGGATATTTTATGACACATTAGCAGTTGAAGGATGAGTCAGAGGTATACGCAACATGCCGCTGCTCAATATGAAAGTAGAAAATGCAGAAATGTCCAGTGGGCGAGATAACGGATGCATTTTTTATAACACCACAAATAGCCACGTCAGCTAAACAGCGGGTCAAAAATGCATTGCTGAGATTAAACGCTGCAAAGTCAATTGATGGGACAGTCTGACCCCTGATGCACCCACACAGTGCTTTGAAGCCAAGCTATGAAGATGTTATATCAAAAGGACCCGAGTACACTGGTTATCATCAAGGCTTGGGAGGGCACTTAAAAGGCTTGTTCACCTGTATTGGCCATCCAACACTGGGTGCCTGCTACATATATTTTGAATGTTGACTCCAATGCATGATTCTATTTGCATACAATTAAGGAACTGTGTTGACATTGTTCCAGAAGCAGACTGGAAATACTTTGAACTCTATTGGCATTAACACCACATTATAGCTTTAAATAATAGCAAACTAATGCGTCTAACAGTGGTCCGGTTATTATGAATAATCATCTGCAAAATACACAGCCCTTTATGTAAGCCAATGTTTAGTAATGATGTTAGGTCGGTATAAACAGCCTAAGCTTCTATAACACTGCCAATGCATTCAGTGTCTTATAAATTGAAGCCAGCTCAGAATCTCATTGATTACATCAATAATCGGGCTGTACTCATCTTCAGAGGTGGCTCTGAACCAGTGGTGGACGTATCACCTTTTTGTGGTAAGGACAGCCAATTTTAGAATTGTAATTGTTGAGTTCCTTCAATGCCGAACCTATTCTATTGGCCCCAGATAGAAGCTCCAACCATAACATCACACAGACAGTGATTTAGATGCAATGGCAAAAAATACTAGATTAAAATAAGAAGTGGAAGTGGGTGGAAACCCACAGGAATGTTATGCATAGAGTGAAAATCCCAGAGGGAACTTATTGTTTTTTTTAACGGTTTTAAATTTGGATGGTTATTTTATATTTCAGAAGTCACATAAATGCAGGAAATGTCATCTCATCTCATTATCTGAAACCGCTTAATCCTATATAGGGTCACGGTGAAGCCGGAGCCTATCCCGGAAA
>JAZEWT010000003.1:13678231-13696633 GCA_036362905.1 Mordacia mordax
TGCAAACTCCACACAGAAAGGCACCCGAGCCGAGAGATTCGAAACCGGGACCTTCTTGCTGTGAGGCGTCAGCGCTAACCACTGGGCCACCGCGCCGCCCTGTGTTTTGTTTAACATGGCTAATTTGATCTTTGAAATACAGAAAAAAATCTTCGAATTAGCTACCTATTATCTGTATGTGCATTTACCAGTTTAAAGGCAGCTAAGTTTCAAAGCGTTTCCCCGATTAATGGATGCCAGGGAAGGCATCTACAATAGTGACGCCTACCTGTACATTTTTTTTCTTTGCACAGCTATTCCTGTATTTAATGAGCGAAATGTTTGAGTGTTTTATGTAATCCATATGTTTTACAATCAATTATCTGGTTAGTGAAAACACCTTAATATTAACATCGACAATAACAGCATCTTCACTTTCTTGCTCGCTTCTTGGTTCTTTTGTGCTTATGGGGATCGATGCTTTTTTTCTAATTTGTTGATGGATCGTGTATGGATGTGGCATCCACGCGCCGCGGATATGAGAGAGCAATGGAAGGCGGTACAGCAGCGGGGATGAAATGTCATTTCTAATTCGGGTTTCCTGAGCAGACGAAAATTAATCGGGCTGCAATCTCGCAGGTTAATTACATAAATGATGTATGGAATATGCAAAGATCACACTTTCTGTGGAAAAAGAGGATTTTATTCAGAATGCAACTCCACAGGAAACTAAAACAGGCCGATAAATGCAGGTCCTTCACCTCTTATACACCCCTTGACAATCTGAATGCACATTGAAAGCTGCACGGAACAATTGGTTTTTTTTTACGCGCAAGGGGAAACATTTTCCACAAAAGCGAAAGTAAACGACTTACGGGGTCTGAGAACACGTTTATGAAACCTTTAGAATGTTCTGTATTTATGCATACAGTTGACCTAAAATGTAATTATATCTTCATCTAAGTCTCACAATATCTGAAGATAACCCGATTAAACAAATACTGCAAAACGAATCAGCTTTTTCAATGATTTATTGAGAAAACATTATCGAAAACTCAATTTCTTTGTCGAAAAAGTAGTGACGCTCTGGGTTAATCAGCTGAATAAAGGTTGAGTCAAGCGTATTCAAAAAATGGGGTGAGTGCGTTTGGGTGGCATCGCCCTATATGACATACATAAACTTTGCTTGTCACCATCAGAATGATCATCCGCACACAGGTTTGTAGAAGCGTGTCATGCCCCGATCAAAATAAATTTCTGACCTCATTAAAAGAGTTGTTAATGCTGACAAGCATTGTTACCCTTTCTATGAGCTTTCGTCCAAGAATATCACTCCAAGAGGAAGGCGTATAATAATCCAAATCACAAAGAACCCCAGGATAACGTATATTGATACGTGTTCATGAGCCAATGAGTCCCACATCAGCAAAACACTGAACAAGCATGGCGTGCATGAGAGGATAGCAAGGAGGAGACTCGAAGATGGGCATTGCCACCTGTCGAGAGTTTGCCAGAGAACACCTTCTGAGTCGCAAGTCTTAACTTTTTGGCTTGACATAAGGATCCAACATAAGGATCTCATCCAAACCATGAAGCATGGTGGTGAAATTATCACAGTTTAAGGCTGTTTTGTTGCCTCAGCACCCAGACGGCTTGTAATTTACAAAACCATGAAGTTTGGATTGGGGCAGCATGGTGGCCCAGTGGGTAGTGCTTTCGCGTCACAGCAAGAAGGAGCTGGGTTCGAATCTCGGCTCGGATGCCTTTCTGTGTGGAGTTTGCATGTTCTCCCCGTGTCCGCGTGGCTTTTCGCCGGGCACTCCGGTTTCCTCCCACAGTCCAAAAAACATGCTGCTGCATAGGTTAATTGGCTTGCAGACGAAATTGCCCTTAGTGCCCGGTGATGGACTGGCGTACCATCGTGGGTATATCCCTGCCTTGTGCCCTGTGTCTGCCGGATAGGCTCCGGCTCACCGCGACCCTGTACATAATTAAGCGGTTCTGACAATGAGATGAGAAGTCTGGATTGTACCAACATAGTCTACAGGATAATGTTAGGGTATCTATCCCCTCGCTGAAGCATAACAAAAATTGGGTCATGTAGCAAGACATTGACCTAAACAAATAAATAAATCTACAACAGAAGAGCTGAAACAGAACATATTTCACGTTTTGGAATGGCTGAGTCAAAGTCTAGACCTTAACCCAATTGAAATATTGTGTCAGAACCTGAAGTAAGCAGTTCATTCAAGAAAGCCCACAAATATCTCTGAGTCTAAGCAGGTTTGTAAGGAGGAATAGCCCCAAATTCCTCCTACTCAAAGTTGCAGGACAGATCAACAGTAACAGGAAACGTTTGCTTAAAGTTATTCTTGCTCAAGGGGGTGCCACCAGTTACTGAATGTAAAGGGTCACATACTTTATCAGACAAATAATTTTCCTTAATAAATTAATGTAAAAGTAGAGTTTTGCATATGGTATTTTTTTTTATCAGGTTCTCTTTATTTTATTGCTGGGACTTAGATAAAGGTTTGTTTAAATTTATGTGGACACATAAATAATCCTAAAGGGTTCAAAAATTCTCTTCTCACTCTACATGCCGCAACTATAAAATACACGTCAACACACAACACATATCACCGTCCAACAGAACGCACTTGGGGTCCATCAGCACGTGAACCTACATTTCCACGACCCGTTCGAAGCAAGCCAGAGCCAGACTCAGGCCCAAATCGTGTCTTCCCGACCCAATAATATTGTACCTCGTGGTTTGATGATTGACAGGTGCATGGTATGGCACAGGGCGGCACGGTGGCCCAGTGGTTAGCGCTGACGCCTCACAGCAAGAAGGTCCCGGGTTCGAATCTCTCGGCTCGGGTGCCTTTCTGTGTGGACTTTGCATGCTCTCCCCCGTGTCCGCGTGGGTTTTCGCCGGGTACTCCGGTTTCCTCCCACAGTTCAAAAGCATGCTCCTGGATAGGTTGATTGGCTCGCAGACTAAAATTGTCCCGCAATGCCCGGCGATGGACTGGCGTCCCGTCGTCGGGTGTATTCCTGCCTTATGCCCTGTGTTTCCGGGATAGGCTCCGGCTCACCGTGACCCTATATAGGATTAAGCGGTTTCAGATAATGAGATGAGATGAGATGGCACAACTTGACTAAGGAGGAATCTAATAGCGAGTTTAATGGGACACCCAATTTGCGTCAACTCGATGGTCTGATTTAACTTTTTTGCAAGCTCGAGTTGGACACAATGAATAGGTTTCAAAAGTGAAGTTGCCATGATTGTTTCTATTTGACATCAATAGGTCTTTCGCAGAAATACTGCAGAGTAAATCTCACTCGTAAATCCTGAATAGTTTGTGTAAAAGGTGAAGACTGCATTGCCGATGAAAGTTTTTAATGTTATAGTCAACTTGAGTGTTTCTGTTATTTGTTTGGTGATGCATTTATATTCATCTCAAATTTGGATTTGAGGACTTCAGATGAAAATTGATCAAAGAATACGTGATCAACCCGAATTTAACAAAAACTTAAGAAACACACTGCCAGGATTACAACTCAAATTGATACTCGCTTAATGTGGCTCCCAGGAACGTGGCATCATTACGACATCATTAAGTATTATCCACTTAATTACATCATTGTTTAATAATATTTGTTTTAAACTAAGTCTTTGTTCTAAACACAGTCTAATGCAAGGGTGCTTGAACTTGTGAGCACACCTACGGTTTAAAATCGTAAAACATAGGCTTTACAGACACGACCAGCTCAGCCAGGGTGTGGCACGCTTTCACGCGTTGTGGAAATGAGGCATTTCTGTTACATAAGGAATAGCAAAGTATTGAGGATCACGTGATGCACCATTTGAGACATCCATTCCCTTTGTAGATTGCTCATGTTGTTGGACACATGATACAAGTGTAAAACCTGCATTGGCCCTAAAATGCAGAAATTAAAGATAGGTCTGAATGCACTATCTTGATGTTAGGGTGAAGCTTCAGGCTAATGTCGTGCCCCCCCCCCCGTAACATTCCAAATTAAATAGTAATAAAGTACTGTATCAGAAACAGATGACATATCCCCCTAGCCATAACACAAAAGCATCTTGCAAATAAACGCCTTTTCAAATGTTAAATGCGAATATGGAAAGATTAACACTTAACTCACATAGAACCACATAGTACATGACAGGAAAGATAGTGAAAATAAATTAACATGCACATTCTCTTTTTGTTCATATGGATACTGCTCTGGCGGTGCAAACGTCATGCATTTTTACTATTTTTTTTTACTCAAACTATATAAGTAATTGCCACAATAACACTTTTATACACATGAGTATCTTCATCTCCCCCCTCCTTCTAAAGCAGCTTAGTGCATCAACCTGAACAAATGAGCTTGTTCATATGATCCCTGTATCTCAAATCTCAAATTATAGTTTTATTTAGATTTCTAAGTCAGTGAATGTTCTGTCTACAAAACAATCAGTTTTGTGTATGACACTGACTATAAATCTAAATATTGTTCTGATATATTATACACAAATTCTAAAATGGGTCTATATTTTAAAGTATGGCAGCGTGGTTCAATGAAGGATTAATCAATATTATCAACATTTAAAAAAAGTGCACTGATATTTTGTCATATCCCCTTCCACAAAGTGTATTCTATTAATATCCACGGAGAGTTCTCTTAACAGGCGTGCTTCAAAAAAGAGCATTATCAGGCTTTACCCTGACTCCTTATAGCATGCGGTCCATACACTCGTCAGATATTGATAATGTTGAATGGCCCCTTCATTATTCAGAAGATTCTCACGGGAAGCAAAGATACACAGTTTCTCCAGACATTTCCAGTGAACCCTATACGGCAGCAGAGCATACACAGATTATTACATTGGAATTCCCAGCGCTCTTTCGCTGCACATACACCCTATGGTTTTGTGTTGAAAAAGGGGATCCACTCTGGTATAATTTTAAATTTCTCTGCCACTCTTTAGTGAAATCTTATTTGTAGTCCACGTTAATCTCACGAACGTTGCTCGGGATTGTGTTCAACGAGCCTTCTCTCTCTGTAGGTCCCGTAGCAACAGATGGGATTTCCAAAAAAAATCATTCTCACACGTTTCCTCCCATACTAACTTGAAGCTGTGCATTTTGTCATCCGATTACAAAAAACTACTGGCTAAGCAATTATTACTTTCGGATTCAAGCCGTTGCAAGGCCATTGTTCGTATTTTAGACGCATGCGCTTTTTCACAAAAGCATCAGCTAATTAGCCGAGCGTAGAGGCAAGGTTACTGACGAACTTCAATGATAGGCGGCGCCTTTTGCCATCGTCAGTCGCGGTAAACCCGTACAGCGACAGGACCACACGCGCAAAAAAATGATAGCGCAGTGAAAGCTATGGTAATTATGCTTGTAACAAAATCTTCGCTGCGGATGAAAAAACAATTGCGGGGGGGGGGGTACAAGAGCGCAAACTTTCAACAAGGCAGCAATGTAATTCATTCAAAATGTTAGCTGACGTTGGACTATTTATAAAGCTACAAAACAGTTTCTGTTTTCTTATGCAAATAAACTGAACGATACAAAAATTGGCTGATGTTAATATGATGAGTTTTAGAAAACATTAGACAGCAGCATAAAACACAGAACATCCCGATACAAGAATCTGTAGCCTCCAACCAGTTACCCAATAGCTTCAATCACCTCTATTTGTCCTGTTTATGTCCAAGTAACACTATTATACAGTCATTGGTGGTTTGCCTGGCGAACTGTTTGATCATCAGACTGTTTACGTTATAATACCTCTTTAGGTTTCTCAACCACAAGCATGATATGCTTTGCTTGAGTTCTTATTCCTACGAGTTAATATATTTTTTACATGAGCGTTGCCTTCTTTCATGAGATAGAGTTCAATCACTTCCTCATCAGAAAGCTGCATTGGCACACGATTAAAACATATCTCCCAAAACGTTACAGAAGTGCCAAGCCTAGAATTAATCTTCTGGGTACCCAGAATAATCTATACGTATTGAATTGCAGTCTCAAGCAACCATTTGACCTAATGTTCAATTGTCTTCTGCATTATTTTACTTTCCCAGTGCTTTACTAAATTTAGACATTTGTTTATTTTCATTAAACAGTACTTTATGGTGGCTACAATACTCGGAATAAATTTCTGTTGACCTGGAGACGACAGGACGTTGGTGGCACATGTGGCTGGATGCACGCTATCACCGTTGGGCATGGACCCAGTGGATGTTTTGAATGGTTTGAGAACGGAAGGAAAATCAATCGAGATGATCTTCCTATTCTTCCTCATCGTCATCGACCTCGTCAAACCTCTTCTCCTCCTCTTCCTGAAAGCACTCATTGAAGAAGTTGGTAATGGACTTGTAGAGGTGTCGTCTGGCTCGATCCTCCATCAGGAAATGGCCCATGTCTGGGAATATCTGCTCAGAATAAATGAATGTTAAAACAAATTTCAAATAAAAATTTCAACCAAAATTGTACATTTCAATCTCAAATTTTAACGAGGTTTGCGTATTAATATAAAGGAGTGAAATTTGGATTTACACATGGCATACTTTTGCCAGTATAAATATGTAAAAAAGAGAAAAGGTTTTAACAATTTCTGGAAGTTACACAGGTATTAAGAATTTTAAACAAACTCCACATACTTGTGGCAAAATATGCAAACAAAAAAGCTTTGATAATGCATATATTATCAAAGCTATTTGTGTGCATCGTAAAATAATGCATATATTTTCATATATTTTTGTTTGCATGTTTTGCCACAAGTATGTGACAATTATACAGCTGTATATTATAATATTCTAATATATATTATTATTATTATACAGCTGTATATTATATCAGAATTGGTAAAAACCGTTTCTCTTTTTTACAGAATGTGTCGTTGGCACATTTACACACACAATAGATTTACATATACAGGATCAATTTGTATGCAAAAAAATTGTACACCAAGTTCAAGACAAATTGCACATATAAATTGGAAATATGCAAAAAAATGTTCAACAACCCTCTGCCAATGCCCGCGTGGGTGTTCGCCCGGTAATCTGGTTTCCTTCCACCGTCCAAAGACACGCTGCTGCCTCGGTTAATTGGCCTGCTGAGTAAAGCCCTGCGATGTACTGGCGTCACATCCTAGGTATTCCCCCGCCTTGGGCCCTCTGTCGGCGAAGTTAGACTCCGGCCCCCCGCGACCCTGTACAGAATTGAGCGGGTGTTCATAATGAATGAATGAGCCCCATACAGCAATATGTAGTGGAAATTGATGTTGTACTTTAAAGTGTTCCAATCTTATCCACCAGGTGGCGCGCATACCACGACAATTGACAAACATGGATCAAAGGCCCAAGGGAACAAACACGTGTCGGTGGCTCTGTGGGCGCGTGCATTAAACAAGTTGGGTGATTTCGTTCCATTAACTCACTACCATGTTAATTGCGAAAATCCGGTAGCATTCCCTTAAGATGTTTAGCAACTGGCCATGAAGGTGAAAGAGCGTAGTGTAATGCTGTTAGCATGTAATTTGGCATTTACTTCATGTTAGCTTTGTCTGAATTAACGCGAGCATACCACAACAAAACACGTAAGTCGGCAATCTGTGATATACGTTTTTGCGGCTCGATATTGAACAATTGCTCTGCGTAGTGGTTCTTTTGGGATAGCCGTGTCGAGTGTTCCTGCTCTCTCCTTTGTCAAGTTTCACCTCCCACGTTGCAGCCTAAAAATAGCTCTAATTTTGGAGGCAAAACGTTGTGAACAAGACAGCAATAACACTCGACACGGATATCCTAAAATAAACAGCTATTGAGTGTTATTCTCAAGCAGACTGTGTTCTTCACACATCCATCTCTCCACATAAAATGTACAAATGTATTTCTTACACCACCTATCAGCTGCATGGCTTTCTGGCAGTACATGCATTAAGCAACGTTAATTCAAGATCAACAAACTCTGCACTAGATCAAACATATAGTGTTTCATCAACAGTCAGACTTGTTTCAATCAATTTTGGTGATAACATATAGCATATATTAATGTTTTGTATGTGTCATCTGGCTCACTCGGGCTTGTATGTTTACTATTGCTAAGCCATTAGACGTCATCGGGTTATGTCTTTACAGCTTTTGGGCAGTGGAGTGAATTTCACATTCATATAGCTGTAGTTAGGCAGGCCCTAAGACAATCCACTGTGAATTTCCCAAAAGTGGTACTGATTTAAAATCAGTCCTGGAATAATGAATGGCTGAAATAATCTCTGTAGCGATTGTACTTTTGAGATGCTTTACACCATAGAATAAGGAAATGCTACCTATAGCTCAGGATTCTCAACGAAGAGATGCTCTGTGCCATTGTTAAGGAATTAATGACTCGTCATTTCCTCCTTGTAATAATAAAAACAATAATTGCACTTCTATAGTGACTTTCAGAATAAAGTAAAAATAATAGTGTTTTTAATATTAAATGCACTGAATAAATGTGAACTCCTTACCATAATCAAGTTCTGATGAAATATATTTTCTGTTTACCAGCGATATAAAATGTATACATGGAGGTGTAATTGAAATTTTTGTAGAATATTGGTACAATAATAGTAATAATTGCATTTCTAGACTACTTTTCACCCGAGGGTCACAAGTGTTGCACAGAGTTGCGGAGAGAACGGCACAATGAGGAGTGCTGCCGATTAACAGTAAGAAACAATGGTTCGATTCCCGACTCAAGTGTCTTTCTGTGTGGTTTTTGCACGTTCCCCCATGTCTGCATGGATATTTTCAAGGTATTCTAATTATATCCCACAGTACAAAGACATGCTGCCTATGTAAATTGGCCAGACTTATTTTCCCCCAAGCCCTGCGATAGGCTGTCATCTCATCCTGCGTAAAACTCTGCCTTATGCCCTGTGCCTGCAGGGATTGCTGTGACCTTCTGAAGGATGAATTGGGTATTGAGAATGAATACATGTGCTCAAATATTTGTTTTAAAAAACTGAGTTCTGTCCGGGCCACGGCTAACACGAGTGGTGAATGATATGGCTCGTGTTAAACAAACGCTACGAGTGGCACAGCAGTGGAATGGCCTTCACCCTGCAGTGGACTGAATGCTGTAAATTATTTCTGTATTACTGTGTATGCACACAGGGTAAAACTGGGATGTTAACTAATGCAATGAGGTCATTGGGTGATTGTGTTTTTTTGTGGCACAGCAGTAGAATGACCTTCACCCTGCAGTGGACTGAATGCTGTAAATTATTTCTGTATTACTGTGTATGCACACGGGGTAAAACTGGGATGTTCACAAATGCAATGAGGTCATTGGGTGATTGTGTTTTTTTCTGGAGGTAAAACAAACTTGCAGCTGAAATGTAACAATTACACAAAGTTTGCTTCAGCAAGTCGTTGTACATTGCTAGCTAATGTTTACTACACAAATGTCAAAATAAATGGATGTTTTTGTTGGCAAGGCAACATAGTAATTTTCAGGTGGAGCAGTAATTTGCTGTCCGCAAGAGTGGAATCTGTGGATGCAATTCCAGACAAAGTAAATGCGTAATTATATGTCAAGTTTCCACTACAAATTAAAGTCAATTTCAGAACATAAAACTGAAGCACGTTCCTCTGTTGTTGTAGTACAGAATGCACAAGCTTGGCAATTTCAAATTTAATTGCACACAGATAATTGGGTTTATTGCGAAAGGATGACACCAATAAAAGTTACAATCGAAATGCCTTGTTAGCGTTTATTGCATTAAACGCGCCGTAACATTGCATGTGCACTTACTACAGACAATCACGTGCCCACCTGGAGGGAGTAATTGGCTTCCGCGGCAATAAATTGCTTGATGAGCTCGGTTGTGTGCTGAAAATGGACCATGGCTGCAAAGAGGAGAGAGATAATTGCAAAGTATTACCCACATCGAGCAGAAGGGCAATACCAACAAACACAGCTCAGCTTACATTTCATTTATCAATAGTTTTCAATCTGTACTCATGTAATAATTGCACTTCGAGATCGCTTTTTACCCGAGGGTCACAAAGCACTGCACAGAGCTGCGGAGAGAACGTCATGTCAGCAGCAACAACGACATATGTACGGCACATTAACAACAATAACGTTTTTGATCGTTTTTTTTATTACATATCTGAGCTGTGAAGGGAACGGCATGTCAACAACAACAAATACTACAACATCAGAGCAGTTCAATTGCAAGTCAAATAATGGCTATAATTTAGAGAACGGCATAAAATAAGCGATCATAATAATTGGTAGCAAGCCATCATCCTAGCACGACAACAGTGATCCGCATCAATAGTACTCGTCAGAGGACTTACGGCACAAGTGAGTCTTGAGACGAGATTTGAAGATGCCCAAGGACTCAGCTGATCGAATCTCCGATAGAAGGATATTCGCAGGCGACCCAACCCAGACTCACGCTAACAGAAAGAGCGGTTTCAGCTATAAGCTGGGCAGTTTGACAGGTGGCAGCCGCCCCCCCCATCGTGGCGCGTTTAATTAATGATTAACTCACAGTTGCTGATCGCCAAGGATTAGCTAGTGATTAACTAAGCCGTGGATTGAGAGGAAACTGAAGCGTGCTTAAAGATGGCAGGATGTTGTTGTGAAAAATATAATTTCGTTCCTCTGTATACTGTCGTTGTATAACGATGGAATGACAATAAAGTTTATCTTTCTATCTACATCAGTATGTGCACAGATGATGTCAATGTATCCAAGACAATCACCACACGTACCAACCAGAAGCCATGGATGACCACGAAGGTCTGCGCTGCTGAAAACCCACAACACTACCTTCAGATCGGGGAACACGAAGAGCCAGAGCTGACCTATCCCACGTTGTCAGGGTAGCAAAGCGCACTTATCTCTGGAAAATCCATTGTCACTTCGTGGACATCAGAAACACACGGCGCACGTGGCAGGGCATGCAGGTCATCACTGACTATAAAACTGCACCACGTGTCTGCGACAGAGATACTTCCCTCCTGGACGCGCTGATAGACTTCTATGCACAGTTTGAAGTACTGAACGACATGACTGTAAGGAAGACTAACCCTTTTCCCAGTGCCCAGGTACTCTGTCCACAGCTGACGTCAGGCGTACCCTATCCAGAATGGACCCAAGCGAGGCTATTGGACCCGAAAACATACCTGGTCACATGCTCAGGGAATTTGCATACCAGATAGAAGATGTCAGTGAGGATATCTTCAACATCTCCCTGACACAGCATGTCATGGCCACCATCATCATTCTAGTGCCGAAGAAAACAACAGTGTCCTGCCTTAAATTACTATCGTCCTGTGGCACTCACACTATTATCAGAAGGCTCATTCTTACGGCCGCGGTGGCGACTTTGCAGTTCTCCACCATGTTACTGCCAACATCCGACCGATTCCATCGCCAACCTTCCATTCATTCGAGCATATGTCCTGGATTGGAGGTCGACTCAACCTGTGAAGTTTGTGCTGCTCCACCGCCCACCTGGAGCCTCCACTGGTTTTGTTAATGAACTGTCTGAGCTGATTTCTGAGCAGAAGGGGTATATCTCTAATCAACCTGTCCATTACTGATCCTGGTCTGTCTGATAATTCTGCTGTGTGGTATTATCTTCAGGTACCACCACCCATTTCCATCACAAAATACCAAATCCAATTCTAAAATCTTAATGCCATCACTCTAAACTTGTTCACCGCTGCAATAAACAGTTCATCACTCTCTGCCTTGGCTCACTCTGTCTCTGATGCAACAGTTGAAACTATCAACAGCCTGCTATTAAGCATGCTGGATGATTTGGATCCATTAAAATCATGCTGTGTCTCAGGCGGCAAACCATCTCTCTGGTATACTGCTGAATTCCGGGGCGAATGCACACAGGGCCAAACAGACTTGGAGAAAATCTGGCCTCATTGTACATGCACAAATAATTAAGGACCAACTCAATCGGTATCGTAAAGCACATGATTGCGCCCGTACCAACCAATTTTCCATCAATCTGGCTAATACTGACAAGCTCCAGGTCCTCTTCTCGACGATGAATCAGCTCCTTCATCCTATCAGTCACTAACTCTTACCTTTATGCATTAATACAAATCAGGCATATCAGTTGATTCAGTTTATCTCAGACAAAACTCAAGTCCACCGAATCTCTACCCAGCTTCAACCACCAATCAATACCTTAATAAATGTACCTTTTCCCTTGCTTGATCTCAAAACACCTAGATTTTTACGAGTTAACGAAATCTAATTTCTCTTCATTAATTACCAGATCTCGACATACAAACTACTCTCTGGATCCCTTCCCATCCAAATTCATGCAGGAACATTTTTAAATAACTTTGCCTGTTTTCATCACTAATCTCTTCAATAACTCACTTCGCTCTGGCATCGTTCCCCCAATATTCAAATGTGCACTTCTGCTAAAAAAAAAACTGGTCTTGATTGCAAAATCCCTGATAATTATTGCCTCATCTCAAATTTACCATTCCTCTCTAAGGTCCTTAAACGTGCAGTAGCTGTGCAACTCCAGAAACACGCTCTCAACAATGATCTCCTCGATCCCATCTAATCTGGGTTCAGATTTGGCCAAAGTACTGAAACTGCTCTGGTAAAAGTAGTTGATGAACTACTCGTCGCTGCTAATGAAGGTTTCCCAAGTATTCTTGTCCTCCTGGACCTGAGCGCTGCCTTTGATACCGCTGACCACCCGATTTTACTTGAGCGACTTGAGGTTATAGGGGTCTCTGGCAGTGCCCCGCTTGGGCTGAGCTCCTACCTCTCCGACCAGAAACAGTTCGTCAGCCTTGGAGGACAAAATTTAGAGATCTATCCTGTTTAGTCGTGAGTTCTTCAGGGTTCAGTTCTCGGCCCACTCCTGTTCAGCATCTACATATAACCACTTGGCCATATCCTGCACAGCCCCAATTTCAGCTTCCATTGCTATGCCGATGACATCTAAATCTACATCCATGCAAAGTCATCCATCAATGCATCTGGTCTTTGTGTATCGTCCTCATCGTCTCACGATTCGATTACTGCAATGCACTGCTCCCTAGCACCCCTGCCTACCTTATCAATCGTCTCCAACGTGTGCAGAATGCGGCTGATAGAGTTCATACTCACACCCCCATCTACGATCACATTTCCCCAGTGCTGACGTCTCTCCACTAGTTACTCTTAAATACAGGATTGAATTTAAGATCCCCCCTCTCACCTACAAGGTCCTCACCGGCGCTGCTCCAGCATACATCCTTGACCTACTTCGGGCACCTTCAACACGACAACTTCGATCTTCCAATACGGGCTTGATGCATGTGCCCAGGTTGCAACCTACATTCGATGGGTGACAGAGCCTTCTCGCGCGCTGCTCCCAGACTCTGGAATGCCCTTCCATTAGAGATTCGATCAGATGAGTCCCTGGACATCTTCATATGTCGTCTCAAGACTCACTTGTTCTGTAAGTCTTTCAAGTCCTCCAGCTAGGACTGTTGATGCGGCTCAGTGTTGTCGTGCCGGGATGTTGGCTCTCCTCTGACCTGCGCCTGCTCGGGAACATTTATTCCTTCCTTGTTTGTTGCAGAATTATTATAATGTTTTAATAGCTTATGTTTTGTCCTATAACTTATTACTGCTATTTGACTTTCAGTTTGGCTGTTCTGATGTTGTTGACATGTCGTTCTCTCCCTAGCTCGGATTTGTAAAAATAAAAAATAAACTTTTTCCTGAATTGCCATTCTTATCTCGTTGCTGATGTGCCGTTTTCTCCGCAGCTCTGTGCAGCGCTTTGTGACCCTCGGGTGAAAGGCGCCCAACAAATGCAATCATTATCATTTTCTATTTCAAACGCTGCACACACAAGGCCTCCAGCAAAGTAAAGGACCCCTCGCACACCTCCAATGAACTTTTTACCCACCTGCCGTCTGGCAAAAGGTACCATAGCATACGGGCCAGATCTACCACACTCTGCAACAGTTTCTTCCCCCAAGTCATCAGGTTCCTCAAAACCATGCTACCCCACCCCTCTTCATCATAAAAAGCAGGGCACAGACGCTCCACAAAAAACACACTTATGCAAACCTATACTGGCCAATTCATGTTACTATATGTAGTCTATATCGTCTGCGTGTTTTGCACTCCCCTGTTGAAATGTGGATTCAGCCTTGTTTTGTTATTGCACCGCGATCACGAGAAACGTAATTTCGTTCCTCTATAAACTGTAATTGTATGACAATATAGTTTATCTATCTATATGAGCCTGCAGTGTCACAACACATATTTCCTTTGCATAGAAGAGGTTCTACAATTATCACACTGTTTAAATTAACCAACTGTGTGAAGTTACTTTAATTATTTAAAACGTAATATTCAAACATTTTAGGTACAAAAGGCCATCATCATTTTAATGAGCGTCCTTCAGTGTCGTCCTTGAGTTATTTTATATTTTGCGTTCATATTCTAAAAATAAAAAGCAACGCATAGCCACAACTTGCCGTTCCTATCCACCTGGCGGAAGGCCATCAAAGTGCGCTGAGCAATAACCAACCGTGCGGCAAATTGGCAACAATAATAAGTTGGATTAATTGGCCGTGTAATTATTTTTTTGTCCTCTTCCGCAAGGTTTATTGTGGATGATTGTTTACCATCAGCTGTGCCGTGGATCAGAAGCATTTTCTCGTCTGTAAGCTTGGCCACCCTGTGGACAGCTCGTGACACCTGGAAACATACACGGATATCAGAGGCACACTTGGAAGCTTTAAAGCCCCCCTCCTCACCCTCGTCCGCGACGCGGCTGATGTTAAAACGTTATGGAGCTGTACGTTTCGAAGGCGAGAAACCTGGAGGATGAGCCACTATTTTCTACTGGAGTCTCCAACTGCTGTGCAACAACCCGTGTTGATTACACACTGCGGCTGAGTGAAATGCGCTGCACCACTTTGCAAAGCGTTTAGTGCCCCCACCCCCCTGCTAGCAGACTAATTCCCAATTGCAGGCCTGTGCTCCCCTTGTAGCGCAAATGGACAGTTGCCATTGCGGGATTCCCTAGGATATAGAACGATTTATTTTAAACCTATATTCTAGACGTTTGGTTAGATTATGGACACAGCATAAACGCCGGCATTTTTCTACTATTACCGCACATGCAATCTGCAAAACATTATTCAACAATAAATCCAGGCAATGTAGGAACGTTCCACACAACAATTCAGTTCAATGTCGTTTCTGTCATTAATTTAGTGAGAGCTACTCAGACACAAAGAAGCTAGAACAAGTTTCAGTTAATTTTAAATTAGGTGGGCGACACGGTGGCCCAGTGGTTAGCGCTGTCGCCTCACAGCAAGAAGGTCCCGGGTTCGAATCTCTCGGCTCGGGTGCCTTTCTGTGTGGAGTTTGCATGCTCTCCCCGTGTCCGCGTGGGTTTTCGCCGGGCACTCCGGTTTCCTCCCACAGTCCAAAAAGCATGCTGCTGCATAGGTTAATTGGCTCACAGGCTAAATTGCCCCGCAGTGCCCGGCGATGGACTGGCGTCCAATCGTGGATGTATCCCTGCCTTGCACCCTGTGTCTGCCGGGATAGGCTCCGAGCTCACCGTGACCCTGTATAGGACTAAGCGGTTCAGACAATGAGATGAGAAAATTGGGTGACAAATTGTTCTCAGGCATGAATTTGAATAGACATTTGAACAGCTTTTGAATGCATCCATTGATGATAACTTGCCTTTGCATGCTCATGGTAATGCATTCTGAACACGTGCCTTCTCCATTGTAATTCAGTTTCTTTAGTAATTTTTACACAAATATACGCATAACTATAGTTTGCATGATATATATAATACATTGCTAAAGTCACTTTAATCGTATTGTCCGTTTTGAAAAAATGTCATTATATCGTGATTATCATGGCTGATTTATTTAAATATTTCATTGCCTGACAACATTTACGAAACAATCACTCATTTACTTATCCCTTAAATCAATGATTTGCATGCCAATTTTACAGCACAGGCATTAGTCTTGTAGCTAGTGCTAATATTTAACTATCGTGTTTAACTGATGGTATGTCTGTTTTTCGGGTTATAGATTGAAATCATGAGAAAAGCGTATGGCAGGTTGGTATAGAGCAACTGCAGTTGCAGAACATTCCAAGGTGATGACCATTCATATGTGAAGTATAGAAAAGTGCAGAAACGATGCAATAAAAATGTGAACTAAAATTATGTTAAGGGAAATGTAGAGCTCAACAACCATTATATTGTGAAATTTGACACAATACGGTTACGTGAAAAATTCAATTGCGGCAAATGTAGCTATGAGAGCAATTTTGGGAAATAAAATATACAGAAAATGTTCACTTTAATCCTGAAATATGGTGAGTTTTAAAAAAAAACTGATTTTTATGCATATTCCACCAATTGCAGTAAGGTATAAGTCATCCCATGATTAAAATAATGTTTGGATAAATCTTCTTCGCAACAGTATTGAGCATGCATTTCAAGTTGCATAAGCATTTTATTAACAAAGTTTTCTACTTACGAGAACTTGGTCTGAATTTCGTCTAATAAACACTAACAAATTTTATCCCGAAGATGAGAGAATAGCCAATGGAATTTCAGGAGGTTAATATCTTTCTCAAAAGCTGCAAATATAAAACGTCTGGAAAAGTGCACGCGGAGGATGCATTTGGCAATTTGGATGTATGAGAAAAGCAGCGGTATGCAAAACCTGCATGCTCACATCGCAGCTGGTTAAAGCGAAGAGGCTTAAATTAAGCAGGCGCTAATCTTGGGCGGAATCAATATTACTGTCTAGAAAGGACACAGAGATGGTGGTAGCACCAAGGGTGAACGTTTTTCAACTTTGTGTATGGAAATCATTTAACATGAGCTCTCACCACCTGCTGGATGAATGTTTGCCGACTTATCAACAGGGAAGAAACTAAGGTTTTAAGACAGAGGGTAGATTATTAAGTTTTCTTACCACAATGAAAGTCTGTTAATATATCAGGCTCACCTTCAAACAAATTTACATTAACTCTGCCAAAATTGGTTTTGTATCCTTCTCTTATATCAGAAGTCCAACAAGCGATAGTATGGTATTTGATGTGTGTAAAAGGCATGAAAAACATGGCATTTTGGAATAAAACCCTCATAGTCTCACCTTGTGTTGAGATAAGCTACAAATGTCAGACGTAATTGCAAGGGCTTTAAAATGGCAGACAACATCGGCAGCAGTCAATAAGGGGAACGATGTGGGCTCTTCCATACCCACCTCGTATATTTTTTCGTCGTGATTTGGGTGGCCAAGGAAGCGTTCAGAAAAAGCAGATGCTGGAAAGGTGACAAAAATACCTCTTACGTTAATTAAGTAATAATATTACAATCCATGTGCACAGTACTTGTCCAACGTTAAAGGTATTTAATTGAAGAGAGAATAATAATAAACAATTGCATTTATAGAGCGCTTATCACCCGAGGGTCACAAAGCACTGCACAGAGCTGTAGAGAGAATAGCATGTCAACAACAACGACATAAGAACAGAAAATCAGCAATAATAGCGTCATTTTGGGTTTTTTTTTGCAAATCCGAGCTGTGGAGAAAACGGTATTGTCGGATTTGGATGCTCGAGGAGATTGCAGAAGGGGGGAGGGGGAGAGTCAGCCAGGCGGGTCAGCCGGCACTAGCCCACCAAACACTGCTTTATATATATTATGATATCGGCCAATTAATTCATGAGTGATATTTTTTAGTTGTGGGAGGAAATCAGAGATTCCGTGTGAAACCCACGCAGAATAGGGGGAGAACATATAAACTGGAAACAGAAAGGGACCTCAGGTGGGAATTGAACCCAGAACCCTTTAGTCAGTGAGGTGCGTGTTACCAACTGCATCTATCTGCCTATCTTAACTTACTGATTACATTCTTCGCTGTAGTAAAACCATCCATATGCTTGATACAATAATCTCATCTAACTTGGTGTGTAGCCTATTATGTGCAAGGCAATCATCGAATTTACACACGTATGCATGAGGGTACATACAACAATACGTACTGACACTTCCCAGCAGTAGTGTCATGACATATTGTTGAGAAGGCCGTTGGTGGTGAATTGACATCGTGGTTCATATTTTTTTAAATACCCGCAAACTCCTCCATTAGAAATACAAAGAGGCGAATCTCACTTTACCGGCAGAGTATATCGATCCATGAAACGTAGCACCTTTGTGATAGCACTGGACTCTGAGAATGGTGTCAATACCAAATGTCCCAAAATATATTTATTCAAAATTAATCTTTATACTTATTACGTTTATACAGCAGAACCTTTCACTTAGAGGTCCCAAGGCACTGCGGAAAACTGCAGAAATGTGGTCGGC
>JAZEWT010000003.1:13709881-13730775 GCA_036362905.1 Mordacia mordax
GAGAGCATGCAAACTCCACACAGAAAGGCACCGGAGCCGAGAGACTCGAACCCGGGACCTTCTTGCTGTGAGGCGTCAGCGCTAACCACTGCGCCACCGGATCATGACTGCACTCATTGTAGTGCCTTCGGGTACTCCCCCTCACAGCTGTAGTTGCCACACGACTACCTATCGAGCGCCTGTGCACGTGACCGTGGCACACAGCGGGTTTGGCAGGCGGCTTGTCACGAATCGCGTTTCTCGTGATCGCACTCCCAGGCCATGCTTCCCTTGTCTCTGTATACAACCCAGCCCTCTGGGTACTATGCTACATGAGCCGGTACATGACAGTGGACTCCGGCGCATGGCCTTCTCATATTTCTGCGCAGCCACAGAAGCCATGCTGGGGCCATAAGATGACATTTTCACTACAGAGAAACTATATGACTGGAGCCGTTATGACTCCAGCGGCGACAGTGCTAAGGCAGGGAACGTAAAAAAAAACGACCAACTTGCTTTGCAGTGCTAGCTTAGCCAGGCGCTTGTGCAGTAAATCTTCATGGTTTGACAGGGACATCCATACGGCGTTATCTAACGGAACACTCTATGATTGCACTATTACTTTGAAGTTGTTGGTTGCTAACATGTCATTGTTTTGGAAGCGCGTGAGCAGTTACCATCAGCCTGAAAAGTTTCAGCTAGAGGCTCAACCTAGCTTCCCAGTGCACATTTTAAAACAAGGGTATTGAATACGGTGTCACGACCACTGTGATGAAGAGATTTATATTCTTTGCAGTGTGCTGAGGAATGAACACCGAGGTTTTCCATAACGTGCTGTGCAATGCCGTTACACTTTGATGTTCACTAGTCACATCCATATAGAATTTCTCCAGTATATATATTGTGCACGTAAGGCAACCTTGAATGCGTACAACTTTTAAAATGTTATCATATTTTAAAAAATCATTAATTGCATTTCAATTGCAACGACTACCAATCACTAAATACCAGCCTGATTTTACAGTGTAGTTGAAGCCTTTGACTCCAAATTGCAAGGTTGCACGTTCACATATTGGTTGGGGGATTAACTAAGCCCTTTATTCATTTAAGATATACATTCAATACTTAGTACTATTTGTTGTAACATTGGTAATGAAGTAAGGAGAGGCACATCATTTATGGACGGACTGGCCACTGTCACGGGAACATCGTTTTCCAACACTAATTCGAGGCCATTAAACAGAGATGAGAAAACCTCCTTGCACTTTGTCTGAGTAAATAAATAATTTCACTTTGTAATAGTTAAACACACATTATTCCAGCACCAGTGTTGTTCATTCTCAAACCTCTTTTCGGCTCGCTGCTTAACCTCTTACGAGACGGTAAGAGGTTAACCGACATCGCTGAAACTAGATAAAGTTTACCAGAACCGTGCGTGAACATGGACAAGATCAAACCCAGTCACGGCTGGGTGGCGATATGGTCCATGTGCCGACCAATTGCGTGGCCTTTCTCCCACCAGCTCTACACCTGGCTCACCAGCGGACTGGGGCCTGACTCCATCAAGGTGACCATCAGGTGTCCAGAAAAATAGTTAAACACTGTTCAATATGAAGAAAGTAGGACACGAACAAGACATGGAATGGTGGCCACCTCCATATACAACACCACGCCAGTGGTATAAATGTCACATTACCATGGCAGAGGCCAGACCCATCTCTATTAGGTGGCCAATGTCTGACTTCCTACAGCAGGTGCAATTCTTTTTTAAACATATATATGCGATCTATCATAGCATATCGTTGTGTATATAAATCGTACAATTGCTTATTTCTAAACACACGAGTGAGTGATTTAAATGTGGCTATTTAAAACCAATAAAACATACTTAAAACCAATTAAAACCCATTAAAATACTTAACAGGCTGCATATGCTTTTGGGATAAAAATGTGAAGTTCCAGTGTCTGAGAGCAATAAACATAAATGAGTAAAAAAGCACTTTAGACAAAACCTCGGGCTATTTAAAATCCATTTACCGTAATCATCAATGTGGACATCGTGGTACTCAGTCCTGGGCATGAGTTTTGTAGCCACTGCCTCCCGCAGCATTGTGTTGTTCTCCAGGGTCATGTAATCTGCAGGGTGAGCACGGTGGTTAACAGTGTGCCGCCTTTTCCAGCCGCCAGTCAAATCAACACATGGCAACAACTCGTAGACGACCGTCAACAGCATATTTAAAACGTTCCACAATAGGGGCAGCATTGTTTTAAAACATTAAAACAACGATGGCCACGCGATGCGGTACAATTTCGTTTCTACAAAAGAGCTGAATTGCCACCACATCTCGTGTCGCTTTAAGAAAAAAAAACAGTGGCCTGTTGGTAATAAAGCGACAGTCAAGGGCAAAGGAGACGGGGGACAATCATGAGCCTGGCCGTTCAGTGGAAGTCGACAGCTTGCGTGACTAAGGGAAGGCAGTTCCAGACAGGACAGAGTGATCTCCCACTGAGCAAAGGTTGATTGGGGTTTTTGGCAGTAGGCCTTGGTTTCCCAAATAGGAAGTTTGTCGATGGGAGTAGAGGGAGATGAAAGGGGAGAGGTAGTAGAGTGCGTTCAAAGTGAGTAGAGTGAGATGAGGTGACAAAAAAAGGGGGAGAGGTAAGAGTTCCTCAATCCAATTTTGTCTTGACCAATGTGACATAGGCAGGGTTCGTCACATGTTAAAAGTATACTGAGAACCACACGTTTCTGATAAATAACCCCTAACCACTCCACAAGCACGCTAAGCAGCACTCCATACCGAGCTGCCTATGCCTATACCTCCCAGCTCTATTAGATCGCTTACGAGTGTCAAAGCAGTATAATATTAGAGTGCGAGAGAGAGTAGCAGAACAGGCTGCTGGCTTGATTCACATCGTTTATACACGGTACACACAGACAAGCTGTCAAAGCAATTTGTGTTCATTGTGTTATTGTTAACAGTAGTTACACTCACTGTTTATGTCACTCATGCTGTGGACGGTAATCTTGGGGACAGATGGCCCTAAAAAGAACAACCGACATTGGTACCGTCATTAAAAACAATTAGCATCAGCATCCCACTGTTGACCATGATATTCCATGTCAGGCTATTATATTTGTTCACTTAATTTCAAATACAAACGGTTGAATGTTTTCATGTCTCCTACTTAACGAAAATGGAAGCAAATCACAACCGAAGCACACCTGGTTAAACCATCCAGATGCTTAAGATAATTGTGGACTTGCAGTGACTGTTACAGATGAGTATTTTGTAACCTGCACGGCCACTTAGGAAAGCCATGATTTATGGTGCGTGTAAAACACGAGGAGAGAGATAATAACTCAGTGACTTAAACACGGGGTCGGCAAGACTATGTGATGAGCAAACAAGGTAGCATGAAACTGATTTTTACCACAAATCTTGTTTACGGTCTATATAATATATAACAGGGCGGCGCGGTGGCCCAGTGGTTAGCGCTGACGCCTCACAGCAAGAAGGTCCCGGGTTCGAATCTCTCGGCTCGGGTGCCTTTCTGTGTGGAGTTTGCATGCTCTCCCCGTGTCCGCGTGGGTTTTCGCCGGGTACTCCGGTTTCCTCCCACCGTCCAAAAAGCATGCTCCTGGATAGGTTGATTGGCTCGCAGACTAAAATTGTCCCGCAATGCCCGGCGATGGACTGGCGTCCCGTCGTCGGGTGTATTCCTGCCTTACGCCCTGTGTTTCCGGGATAGGCTCCGGCTTCACCGTGACCCTATATAGGATTAAGCGGTTTCAGACAATGAGATGAGATGAGATAATATATGACTTTGTAACGACTAACGAATGTAACGTTACAAAGTGCAGTGAAATTAGAGTGATCATTGCAATCAACGAAAACAGTCTGAATCAAACCACTGCTCGATGAAAGCATCCACAAGCCAATGGCACCTCCCATGATGTTGCGATTTAAAAATCCACATCGCTTCTGCACACAATCCGATTTCATCGATCCGTCTCCATGGAGAATGCAGTCTGGGACGGATTCCATTCCGTAAATGCCACTGCATTGTTATCTGCGATCTTTGGCCATCACCATGTCTAAAGTAGCATCCTGTCCAAGCACGCCTTTTTGAAACAATGTTAACGATGCGATTCACCTGCGTGTATTCTCAAATAGCAATTTACATTTTTAATCTTTTTGTTTCTCTTATTGTCACTTAAAGTAATTTCAAGCATGCCTCCCCCCCATGCCTCTGTAGACATGTATCAGCTTTTGTTGTATTTTCACTGTTAATATGCATAGTTTTTATTTTTTTAATCATAAGCCATACACAGAACGCATTTAATTGTATTGCCATTGTTCAGGCAACTGGTCTTTTGCTTTTCATTATCAACCTCCTCTTGTTCACCTCAGTATTTCATCATTTTTTTATGGTCTGCAGGAGCTGTCCCAGACGTGATCGTCCATTGGATATCCAATTATTCTCCAAACTTTTTGTGTGACCATTGTTTAGCTCCATATTTATTCTCAGTCCTAACCTGCAAGCTTTTATTTATCTCTTTTTAAAATTATTGCAACATTTACTGTCGTTCATTCCCACCGGACATTATAACAAGTGACATCACCACCTCATGGTGGCTGTGAATCTTTCTTCATGAACGTGTATACGTTTGTTTTTCCAATGCACTTTTTGGAAAATACAATTTAATGTCTGTTAATAACTGGTGGAAGCGCATCCCCTTGTTTGACTCACTTTTTTATTTGTATTTGGCTACTTTCTTCATGCAATCCTGATGTGGTTGTTAAATATTTGTGAAATGTTTATCGCTCTGGATATATTTATTTTTTAAAATGTAGACATAGCTTTGTAAGAGTTGGGATAATGCATCAATTTCTAGTGACAAGTATTTCGAATGCATCTGTTTGAATGTTTGAGTTACGTTGTTGTAAACATCTGATATCTTAACTTGGCTATTTTAATTTCAATTAAGTGAATCCACTCAGACCCACTGCTGCTACTAGCCAATACTTTTCATACTTCTACAATTTCACATTAGACTTACATAAACCCCAGGAACGCTAAACTGATAAATGATAATATTCTGAGGGATACGTACAACATTTCTACACTTTGTTTCACTGGGAGAGAGGTATGCCACAGTGGTGACATTTGTTCGTCACAGCTAGAAGGCCCTGGTGCGATTCTTTACTGGTGCCATTGTGTATACAGTTTGTATGTTCTACCCTTGTCCTGCAAAGGATTTTCCCTGGGTTCTCTACTTTCCTCCCATAGCAAAACCAAAATACACCATATTAATGGAATTACCAAAACATCCCAAGGCGGAGGAATTAAATACAAATCACTAAACTGGGATTACACAGTGGCAGCAACATTGCTCCCACTGCTGTGGAACTTGACAGCACCCTCCCATAAAAGAGTTTTGTGACACGGTGAGGATTTTCTGCCCAAACAAGCATGAAATACGCCACATTATTACACAATTTACCGCTCAGCTCAAGTCATAAAAATTGGCAAGGCCGGCAGGATTTGTCAGGGGAGAAAGGTCATGGCTGACTCCGACAGCTCAGCCAGATATTGCAGTAGTCTTCTTCACTCGTGTTCAAATGTCATTTGTTTCCACTAAGTTAACATATGCACTTATTATGAGACACAACGAGGTCATCAGCCAATCCTCAGATGTAAATCAGCTTTGCTCTGTCACAACATTTGTCCAGAAGTATCTGCCCAAGACAGACACAAAGTTATTACTGTTTGGCTGTATTTACAACTGTGTATGTGCGATTGATTGAAGGATAGATGCAATCTACTTATTTTTAGGCGTATAACTGTTATTGAAAGCGCTGTTGAACACTGTGCCCTTACAAGTCATGCCAGTTGTGCATCTGATGAGTGGCGCAATCATGCCCCTCTCTGCATGGTCGTTATCACCTCGTGCCTACAAGTCCCCCGGAAGATAATAAATTGTGCTTTTTTAACCCTGAGGCCTTTGGTACACTGGAACAACACCTGCATATAAACATGTGAGTGGACCAATTAAGGGGATAGCTTCAGTGGCTTCAATTAATTCCTACACAGATGAAAAAAACATGAAATTTGATAGTCATTCAAATGCAAATCAACATCATGTTATTATAGAGGGCTGGTTGGAATAGTCTTAGGCTTTGGGTTTAATGAACGATAAAGAGAAATGAAACTCGGGTTTTGCTCCCACATGCCAAAAACGACTCAAAAAAACATAGGCGTTCCAACAAGTGTTGGTGATGCCGATGATGAAGTATCATCATCGGCATCACCAACACCATCACCACAATCAGCGGTGGTCTACCCCACTGATGGGGGAAGGGCTCCCTAAGCCATCGCTTTCTCTTCTCGTCTCACGATGTCTCAGGGCAGTTTTTGACGCTGCATCCAACATAGGGGATGCATAGTCACGACGGAGAGAGGACTGCTTGACGTGGCTATCCCATAAGAGCAGTTCTTGACAGCAATTTTAATACATCAGGCGATGAAAAACCTACATTAGTAGAATCATAGAATTGTCTTGGAAATATATATTCGTGCCTGTGTATGGGAAGTGTTTACACAGCGAGGCGTCACCATGTGTGTGACCTGTAGTGTCAATGCATGCATCAGAGACAAAATCCAGGGGGTGTGAACGAGTTAATAATGGTGAAACTCTGCAGTTAAAAGACAAAACGCGAATGCATCGACAGCAAAGAGAAGTCCACAATGCACAGCTGAGCTGAAAGGGAACATTATAATCTGCAGCCCTGGTGATTCATTATGGCCCAGCTGCTCCTGCTGCTTTTTTCGTGTGAGAACTGCACATTTTAATGATGTAGGTTTTTCACGGCTCGATGCATGACCATCGCTTCGACAAGCTGCTCTTTCGGGATAGCCACGTCGATCGCTCCGCCTCTCTCCATCGCGACGTTTCACCTCACACGTTTGAGGCATGCTCAGGCGCTGTGTGTTTTTGTCACGTATATGACTCCTATTTCTATGTAAGTACCATGTATATGTTAAGTCAATTTTACAGTGTTGCTTTCTTCCAGAACAATGGAAAAAGTGTGTGGGGGGGATCCATTTGAAAAGGTTCTATTGTCTTGCTCGTATATTAGATTTACATTAACTTAATCCAATTCCACCTCTGACTCACCTACTAGTTTATATCTCATGAAAGCCTGTCTAGTTTTCTAAACCCTTGGGGGTTCTCTCCTGATGTCCATAGTCCAGAGTTTTATAGCTGTACACTGCTGATTTTAAAAACTGGCCTCCAGGTTTGGCTGAGATTTATTCTCATTTCTTGCTTGCGATTCATAGTTCTTTATGTCTTATGAATCTTTATTGCTTCACGGATTAATCTTGGGCCATTCTTGCAGATAGCCACTACTAGTCAGCAACACCACAGTATATGAGAATCTCAAATGGAACCCAACCAAGAAAATCGAAATCTGAGCAAAACCCATCATCAAGCAGAATATTTAAAGTGAAGAAAAAAGAAAAGAGCTGAACCCACAAGACAGCAGAATTCCCAGGTTATATGGGCTACCGAAGGTTCATAAAGAAGGGACCCCGTACAGACCAATAGTAAGTGCAATTGGTTCACCAAGTTACACACTCGCCAAATACATAGCCCAAGAACTGCATCCCACAGTGGAGCTCGCACCTTCATATATCAAGATCTCAAGATACTTCATCGAAATACTGAAAGAAATCACACTCAACGGAACAGATCTGCTTATCAGTTTTGATGTGGTCTCCATATTTACAAAAATACCCATCGAAGAAACCATCAAGATGATTGACAAACAGTTTGACCAGAGGTTAACAGAGCTGACGAAGGTATGCCTCACAACAACCTATTTCAAGGTCGATGGGGAGTTTGACCAACAGAAAAAGGGTGCAGCAATAGGATCACCAGTTTCACCTGCAGCAACCAACCTGTATCTAAGAGGTTTTGAAGTGGAAGCCATAAACTCATCTACACTAAAACCCACCCACTGGTATCGATACATCGTTTTATGGCGACACAGAAGACAGAAGCTAAAAGAATTCCTTGGTCACTTAAACTCCATACACCCAAACATCAAGTTCACCATGGAAACAGAAGAAAACGGACAAATCTTGTTCCTGGACATATTGGTGAAAAGAAACGCAGAGGGGATACTGAGCCAAACTGTATACAGGAAGACAATACATACGGACAGGTATTTACATGCGGAGTCTCACTATCACCCGCATCAGAAACGGAGGGGTACTGCACACCTTTAGCCCACCGATCAAAAACAATATCAGACAAACAACATCTAAAAGACAAGATACAGCATCTACAACAAGCACTACTAAGCAATGGATACAGAAAAAACAGAGATTCAACACGCCGAAGGGACGAGAACCAAGACAGAAAGAGCATTAAAATGACGATGAAGTTACCCAAACTCGTGCTTTCCTGCCATTTGTAAAAGGCACCACAGAGAAAATCAGAAAACAACTAGAAAAATACAAAAATAAAAACGGTCTTCACAACCCATCAGAAGATACAGGATGTACTCAAATCACCCAAAGACCGGCTGCCGTTACAGACAGAAGGCGTGTATTGCATTCCTTGCAGCAACTGTGAATAAGTGTACATCCAGAAAACAGGAAAAACAATAGCTACAAAGAAGAAAGAGCACGAGGCAGCAGTGCATTTGCTGCATGCGGATAAATCAGCAACGGCAGCACACCGAATCGATTTTCACAAGATGCAAGTACTAGCGGCTGTCTGCCAACAAAGGCTCAAGATTAATCCGTGAAGCAATAGAGATTCGAAACACATTAAAGACTATGAACCGCAAACAAAAAATGAGAATAAAGCTCAGCCAAACCTGGAGGCCAGTTTTAAAAATCAGCATTGTACAGCTATAAAACTCTGGACTATGGACATCAGGAGAGAATCACCAAGTGTTTGGAAAACTCGACAGGCTTTCATGAGATATAAACTAGTAGGTGAGTCAGAAATAGATTAAGTTAATGTGATTCTATAATGCGAGCAAGACAATAGAAACCTTTCAAATGGACCCCTGCCCTTCTTCCATTGCTCCTGTAAGAAATCCACACTGAAGAAGGGACTTAACATATACATAGTACCTACATATAATTAGGAGTCATTTATGTAACACACACAGTGCCTCAGCATGCTTCCAACGTGTGAGGCGAAACGCTTCGATGGAGAGAGGGGAGCGATCGACGCGGCTGTCCCGAAAGAGCAGCTTTTCGTAGCGATTGTCAGAACTACACATTATACAGGGGTGTTAAAACCAAACACAATTCCACTGTGTATATATATATGTATATAGTGATATTTTGTTGTTATTTAATTCCACAATTCTTGCATTTTTTTTTGTTTAATAATACGGTTCGTAAACGCGCCGCGAAAATTCCACGCCTAATCATGGACGAGACATGGATAAGGAGGCATAGCGAGGAAAGTGCAGAGAGGGGGGGAGGAGGAAGGCAGCTATGCAGCCAGCTGGCATCAAGATTTGCCAGACACTGCGTCCTGTATATGACAATGTTATAGGCCAATTAATTAATAAGCATTTTTTAGTTGTGGGAGAAAACTGGAAGATCCAGAAGAGACCCGCACAGAATGGGAGGAGGGAGAAAAGCGAGATACAAACTCGACGCCAAAAGGTGCTTGAGGCAGGACTCAAACTGCCTAAGGCAGGACTTTCTTCATGTGAGGCGCAGATGTTACCACTGCACCACCCTGCCACCCAGGGAGGTGGGGGTAAGGCAGCCACACAGTTAGCCAGTGCCAACATTTATGATGTCATCGACTAATAAAAATGAAAACCACGATGTGACAGGGAAATGCCAGCAGCACGGCTAACGAGCATGGATGTCAACTCGGGAGGGCACATTCCTATTCACGGCATGCTTCTTGGCCATGCCAAAGACAAGTGGCATTTGCCGGCCGGAATAAATCATGCTGCGGGATTACAGAAGTACCCGCTGTGGCCACTTTTGTGTCTCTGCAGTCGCTGCTGGAAAAAAAAAAGCTTGCAGCTCATTCTTTTTTAATGAGAAGAAGTATACGTAAGAGACTAAGCAAGGCTGGGAACAACCGCAAAGGAATTCATTTTAAAATGATCAAGAGCATGGATTACCGCCGTATTAAGAATAGTTGAGTTCGATCATTGGGAAACATGAGATTTATCAGTGGTGACGTGAGACCAGCAGGCCTTCTTGCATCGTGAACCAGGGCCGTATCTGTCAGGCTTAGACTGGCTCCCCTTGAGACAGAGTGTTGGGGCAAGTGCTGTTAGCAGGTAGTACTTATGAAGGCTAACACGGTACATGAGGGAGTGAGTGGCCAGCACCACGCCGGACCGCCTTTGTTTCCCCAGTAATGTGATTCTAAGTTCACATATTCGTCACCAATGTCGACCATGTGGGAATCAAATTTCTGGTCTCCGGGTTTGTAGCACAGCATTCTAACCACCGGACGACTGATCACGTTACAAGCGATGCCAAAAAAGCAGCGATTTCAGTGGAGCTCAGGGGTGAAAATAACTTACATTTCTTGCAAGTATGGTCATATCATAACCACCCTTCCCACCTGTTCTGAACGCTTCGGCCACCTTTTTACCGGTATGCCGTAACAGACCGTCCCAGCTTAATTTCACCTCTGGTGGGGCCTCAACTTGTCATGGCTAAAGGGCCCAAGCAACTGAATGCAACTCACCCAGACAATACAGCACGAAGTGTGAGCTGCCTGGACTGAAGACAGTGTGGTAGTATGTGCAGCCAGGAATGAGGTCACAGGAGAGGCATTGCCGATTGAAAGTCCCCGTGGTCTCCGCACTGCAATAACAATCAGTGCACAAAGAAGTGTTACAAATCACTACAGACAAACCCACCATGGCCTGAAAAAAGTTCACCGTTACAGTCACATCAATGTGTCTATAAACTCAAACAATGAAGAAGACATGGTTTTCATGCTCATTTGTGAACTTTAACCAGTGGTGGAAATTCCACAATCCCACGATGAGCCCCAGTCTGTCCACAGACGACCCACTGTTGACTCACATTAAGCTAGAGGAAACAAACTCTGCCGGGGTCCACACGTTGAGTTATTTGAATCTATTACGACCCTGCCTCTTCTGATCCATCACATCCACTTGCAATGCTGCATGCATACAAGATGCCTCCGTAGTTTATAAGTTTAAGGTAAATCAAATTTGTCGACCATTCATATCCTAGGCTCTAATCCCATATACACCAAGGTGGAATCCACACAGCATGCTTTCCACATTCATAATGACATTTGATAAACACGATTTATGAATAAAATGAAATTATGTCAGAGTTCACATGGCACTACAATAAACTGTTGCATTTTTAGTGTGGATAAATGACTCAGGATTTCATTTAGCCCATCTTCTCTCCGGAGTCAACACAATGAATAAAATACCACCTTTTGAGACATCCACAATTTGAGACTGACGGCAAACATAAGAATGTGAAATTTCACAGTTGCCAAAGCTTCAGTTACTAATTACCACTGCCAAATATTGGTGGTCAGCACATTTGTGCTTTAAAAAAAAAGTGAGTCATTAATCAATTTCATCATGCTGTGTAATTAACATCTATCACTCTCCTTTTTTCTTTATTCCTCTATTTCTTTTGGTTTTCATTCACTGTTTAAGTCTCACTTCCCTCCGCTTTTTTTATACTTTATCCAGTCACAAGGAAGAGCTCCTTCGGCTGTCTACGATCATTCAAACGTGATTACCTAATAACAATTTTCACAAAGCTAAGCAAACGGAAATGATTTAAAAAAGTGGAACGCAACACTTTGTGCCAGTGGCACGCGTGTGATCACGTAAATTTCGTGGCAATATAAAATATCCAACAATGCGTTTACGCCGGCAGCACACTGTCTTTGCTACAAGTATAACATTAAAGGTTAAAGTACATTAAAATACTGAGGTTTGTAATAAAAACAGGAATTCTTGTGATTCACTAATCTATAACATCACTAGTTTTGCGACAAAGAAATGCATGATACAACTATGCATTTTTCCTGAAGTATTTCCTTTTGTTGGGCTCTTCCAATGTATTGCAACTCCTGTTACTAAGTTTTGTTCTCGGTGAAGTCCATATTCCAGCTAATTGCCGTTTATCCATAATCGCAATTTCTTGCAAAGACTACCATATGGAATTTGTTTCTTACATGTTTTCTACAATCCGTTTCTACACACGTTCAATAATTAATCTGCTTTTTCAAATTTAAAAAATACTATTTTGATATTGTATGATGTGACGATTCTTTTGAACGATATGGAAGGGTGTGCGGCATTGCCAACGGTGCAAATCCAATCACTTATTTATTGCGAAAAATAACTCTAAAATATGGACGTAAACTACAAAAAAAATCATCATGAGTAGCCATTGTCTATCCACTGGTCGACAAAAGCCTCCCCACATTGTCACCATTCCTTACAGTTGTGTGACGCTCTGATTCGTCTCACTTCTTCTCATCAACTGATCTCATTACTGTGTCCCTGTGGTTGTCATCCTCATGGGCACGGATCTCTGGCTGCCATTTAATTATCCGGTCCAATCCGTGGACCAAGAATGCATTAATTAGCATATGACTGGACAGGGTATTAAAACTTGGAAAAAATGTAAATACTGTATACAACAATATATCTGTAAACACTTACATGTGATACCGATAAGTATTAATACTCAGAAAGATATCATACACACATCTTCTGAAATAAAATTATATAATTCAAAAAACATAGCACAAATGTGACCGAGTCTACAGCAAAGAAATTGAGGATGAAAACAGCAAATGGATGCTGATGATAAGATGGCAACCGCCAGAGACAGAATCATAAAACTAAGTGGAGAATCCAGTGGCCTGTGAGATTGAATTTCATTCATCTATGGCCCATGACATTGGTCCAATAATTCCTGAAACCAATATCTAATTACAATAAGTGATGTAGTGCCTGCTGGAGTTAGCATGCTGCTGCACTCTCATGCTGCCTGCATTAGTCTTAGCTGGTAGCCACTGCTGCCCACCAGGAGAGTAGTGACAATGTGCCAATGTAAATGGTGAGTGTGTCTAGTGTGAGCTGGGAATTGTCTGGTGTGAGGTGAGTAGTGAGTGTTATGGTGTTTATTGCGCCTCCGTGAGTGCCGAATGAACTCCCAGTGTTTGATGAGTTTCTATGGTGATTTTCAGTCGTCTCAGGTCAATAGCAGTCAATTGGCTTGGTGGTAGCATGTTCGTCAATTATCGCAGAAGTTCACGGTTCAAATCTAGTGGCTGCCCTGATTATCACTGCAGTGACGTGCATTAGCCATAACAATCCAACGAGGCTGATCCCCTTGCGTCACAAGCAATAGCAGGTCGCTGTATGCTGGCATCAGGTTCCCTTTTGCCAACATTTCCTGTAAATTACTCAATTAGGATCATAGATAGCTGTCATTAGTTCGTACTGGCAAACTACTGCTCCAGGTCACTCTTGCATTTAGACTCATCATGGTATGTCAATTTCTCACCCGGGTAAACAAGATGAACTTGAAACTTGTGTTGGGCAACAAAAACAAATGTATGACACTTATACTGATACCCAGATGATGTATATAAAATGGAATGAAGAACGTGAAGGAAATAATGCATAGAACCAGCTGCATTCACGTAAATACATATTGTGATTGTAGTGACTGCATTGCACGCTTGTTTTTGAGTTATATGCCTGAATAAATAAATCATAGACAATCTTCATGCACACTCTCACAGGGCCACTGCTCACCTGTACACTTGCCGATGCTGAGGTGAATCCTCTGTACTCAAAAAGTACCTGGAGAAGAGCATGCAAGATTCAGCAGCAACGGTAAAGCCACATTTTTGTAGAAAATAAAAATATAACGTGATAAATATAAAACACTGATGCGTTCAGGCAGAGCTTCCCAAACTTTGAAAATTGTGCCTTTCCTGGTGGTTTTGATTAAATTTTGACTTATTTTGAGGTTCCTTCAACTATTCATTCGTTCATTATCAGTACCCACTTAATCCTCATGATGAGCCAGAGCCAATCCCGGCAGACACAAGTTACAAGGCACAAGGTAGGGCCATACCTGTGATGGGATGCCATTCCATTGCAGGGTACTTGGGGAAACTTAGCCAACAGTACAGTTAACTTAGGCAGCAGCATGTCTCTGGACTGTGACAGGTTTCCTGTCACTGCACAAAGTAGCCGCCGAAAAGCAAAGCCGGCACAGGAAGAATATGTAATCTCCAGAGAGAAAGTAAGACAGCCAGAAATCGAACTCAGGACCTTCTTGCTGTGAGGTGGTCCCGCTACTTACTGTGCCACCATGCCGTGACTTCCCCTTTCAATTGGTAAACTCTGAATGACGCTAATATAGGCACGAGAGCAGTCATCCAGCTACAAGGACACTATAAGCCCCCTTTTGTCTGTTTCCAAATTAGTTTCAATTGGCATTATATTATTGCAACGTATAAAACCAGACAATCCAAACAGCACGATATTCACGGTTGCCTATCAATGTTTGCTAAATATAACGTCTCATCTCATCTCATTGTCAGAAACCACTTAGTCCCGTACAAGGTCGCGGGGAGCCGGAGCCTATCCTGGCAGACACGGCGCAAGGCAGGGACATGCCCACGATGGGACGCCAGTCCATCACCGGGCACTGTGGGCAATTTAGTCTGCAAGCCAATTAACCTATGCAGCAGCATGTTTTTGGACGGTGGGAGAAAACCGGAGTGCCCGGCGAAAACCCACACGGACAAGGGGAGAGAACATGCAAACTCCACATAGCAAGGCACCCGAGCCGAGATTCGAACCCAAGACCTTCTTGCTGTGAGGTGACAGTGCTACCCACTGAGCCACCGTGCCACCCTAAATATAACGTGGCTTGCAAAAATAATGATACAACATAAGTTGAAATATTAGTGGAACATTTAACAAAAGATAAAATCTCCATCATTAAATTGTACAAAAATAATATCTAATAAATCAACACAAACCGCTTGAGCATGAAAGGATACATTGGTAAATCCCCAAGGAATGGTAGACATGTTTATTCATGTCAGTGATTACTCACGTAAACTCATTAATAGGTTGTTAAAACATGTAATAACAAAACAAATCTATGCATAAAAATTTATCTACTGGGAGTTAAATATAATTATCGTGGTACAGAGTAGAAACAAACCAGCATCTATCTTCTTTGGCATAGCTATAGGCGATAAAAGGGAGGATGGCAACATTTTCAGCGACCCTTGGGTAAAAGGCACTTTAAAAATGCAAGTGATTACAATTATTTTTATCCATATGGTCTATGCTAACATTTTACTGCAACATTACAGCGGGTGGGTGTGAAGCTTGGAAATGAGTATTAATTATTTAAAAGCTAAACATCGTACATTTTACAAAATAAACCAAGCAAACAAAGCAATGGATTGCATTTTGATCTCATTAAACATCCAAATGCAAAAAAATATGAGATTTAATATATTCAATAGTTAATATGTAAATATATAATGGCTTTACCCACAATAATGAACACGAATTGCCAATTACAGTGTAATATTTTTGAATTGCCGTATTTTAATAAAAATGCAATTCCTTTGGTTATATCTGTGAGACATTAAACCTTACTATGAATATGATTAGCTAAACAAACACACCTCAAAAGTGTCTTTGCCCACATATGCTTCAGTGCATCACGGTTACCTGACACAACATTGAGGATTTTTACACAACCTGATGCAATTGCCAGAGGACCGAGTTAGGATGGGAAAAATAGGCTGACTTAACCCTGGCACCTTTGTCATTATTTAGTTTTCTTAACCGTGGCCCTGAAACAGGTGACTTTTCACCCACCTGTAATTGGATATGACCTCGTGTGGCGACTGGGACTGCAGCGTGAATGTGAATTAGATACTACGTCTCATTGTGACCTTTGATCCCATGCTTATGAAATATAACGCTGCAGTTATAAATACTTAGCAAATCGATGTTGAAATGAAACCAATTCGAGCACTGCATTTCTAATCGTGCATGAACATTTTATACATATTAATATCTACAGAATTGAACACTTATATATACAAGCAGAGACATAACTGTGCAAAATATACATAACAGTCAACTGCCGGTTCTACGTGGTAGAGGGATAGAGAGATCTGCAAGAGAATGCAAGACAAATCGAAAAAGGTGGTATTTTGGTTCACGAACTGAACTCATGATCGCAAGGTTGCGAGTTCAATTCCTAATTGGGAATTGATTCTACTCATCATCTCCTGAGGGTAAATTAAATAAGTGTGCTTTGTGAAAGGTCAAAAATAGTTGGTCAATCGTCTGGCCTCTGCCATACGAATGTGGCTCTCAGGCCTAAATGCTGGCAGCAAAGACAACTCTTGCTCTAACAGCCTCATCACTGCTGAGCTGCCTTTCACAATGCCCTCAATTCAGAAGTGTGAACATATTGTGAGCAAGATAGCAACCTTCCCATGGTGCTCTTTCGATGATGATGAAAACGATTAAGCAATATCGAATGCTGTCATATGGCAATGCAAGCACTGCAACAGATGAAGTCAGAATTAGCCATGACTGGGTTGTATGCCAGATGTTCCAGAATAATAGATTTCACATTGCCAAACATTGCACATGAAGACAGTGGACCACAGGTATTCCGACAAATATCCACCAAACAAGGGGTAATATAATCACTGTTGACCACCTGCCGATTTTCACAGAATTGTTATTGAACCGTGCACATTCAAAGAGCTGCAATCACTACTTTTGCAGCAGAAGACTGTGGCTTAAAATATTTATTTACCGGCGAACCTGATTTTTTTACATTCAGCGCTCTGGCACCTACTCGACAACTCATATTGATGGATCCAAGTTGTATTGTTAGTGACGATGTAAGAAAAGGCATTCACTTCTTGGAAGTCACATGGCCAACGGCGCGTGACGATCGTGAATCCTGTTTGCTATATTGACTCCTGTAAAGCAGTTTGGGCACTGAAAATGTCGGCACAAAAACGTTTTTAAAGAATTATTGAATGAAATGTTCCGACACTTCTCGCTGTGGCCAATGTCCTATCCCATATCACAACTCGTTCGTCATGCCATATCAACCCCTCAATGTGAGCGACGTTGGCTCAAACTGAAGCATCGACCAACCCATCACTTTTCTTATCATCACAAACACATTCTTGTCCTTATTGGACCCGCTGCGCTTATTTGTAAAGCATTGAAACATATGTAACATTATGACAACTCAATTCTTCAATTCGTTTCACTTGTTTTACGCCCAAAGTAGACAACGTGAATAGCAGGTTGCCACCATGCCAATGCGAATTTGTGCTAGTGTGTCACCATCTATGATCAAAGTATATTATTTCAGCTTTAAATTCTCACTTTTGCACTACCATCAACCCTCTTGAGCACTCTTCCACCGTTACCCTTGGCATCACGAGAACGTGTCACATGCTTGGAATACGATCACCCAGATTGCGGAACGCTGCTAGTTTAGTTAAATGTCAACATCGTCTTATTATGTGAGGAGTCAATTTTTGCGAGCACTGATGTAGGTTTTTCACGACTTGATGCGTGATTATTGTTTCCAAAAAGCTGCTCCTTCGGAATAGCCACGTCGAGCCCTCCATTTTGTCCTTCACGACGATTTGCCTCTCACATTGGAGGCATCCTCAGTCACAAACAAGTTGGAAGCATCCTCAGGCGTACTGTGGCTGAGGATGCCACCAACGTGGGAGGTGAAATGTTGTGAAGAAGAGAGGAGCAGCACTTGACACGACCATCCCGATGGAGCAGCTTTTGGAAGCAATCATCAATTTTTGAAAGTGATCATTATAGGTGGGAGCTGTAGTCACTTACACTTTTTGCTGGCGTTCATCGTAGGTCAATATCTTCGTCACCTCCCAGTTTCCCGAGGTAATGAACCTCACGATGGCCTGTCCTCCTCCTCCAACGATCCCCCGCTGCCATGGATACAAAGAATATAACAAAATAAATATTCAACAACTATGGTATTACAATGTCAAAGAACCTGTCGGTACAGACACGTGGTGGCAATTGGGCTTATGGTCAAATTAGATGCTTAAAAATTAGGTGTCTACTTAGTACTAAAATAAATTGAAGATGACATGTTCATGCCAAGACAAATTTACGGCTTTCATATATATCATATGCTTATGGGTGTCAGGATCTCATCGTGGTAACATCTGAAACTCACAGAGAGAAGGTCCTGTCTAAGAAAGTTCGATTCCTGCCTCAAGCGCTTTTATTTGTGGAGTTTGTGTGTTGTTCCCCTGTTCTGCGTAGGCTTCCTCTGGGTAATCGGGTTTCCTCCCAGAAGTTGAAATCACTGAATAATTTTGCCGATACGTCACCGCCTCCCCTCACCTCTCTGCGGTTTCATGCAGTGCCTTGGGAGTTCGGAGTATAAAGTGCTATATAATTGCAATGCAGTAAAAAAATATTGTTATCATTATAAAAGCAGCACTTTGAAGGCAGGTGGATCGTCCAGAATTCACGTGAACAGAGCCAATCTACATTAAGATAAGAGATTTTAGTGTATGCATGTTTGTACACGTGCTCTGTGTGAGTGCAACCGACATGTGTACACGTGTTTCACATGAAGCACATAGCGTTAATTGCTTGGCCCTTCACGTGAAAAGTGTTTAACAATCAGGCGTGTGCAGTGTGAAGCGAGTGAATTTGTATGTGAATGGGATATGAAATGGTAAACGTGAAAAGACGTGGTGTGGTGCGTCACGCGGACAAGTGTTTGGAACAAAAACCCTGATCCAGTAAATTAGTAGCTGTTTCCTGAAATACATTACAGGGAAGAGCGTGGAGGGCTGCACGGTGGCCCAGTCGGTAGCACTGTCGCCTCACAGCAAGAAGGTCCCGGGTTCGAATCTCGGCACGGGTGCCTTTCTGTGTGGAGTTTGCATGTTTTCCCCGTGTCCGCGTGGGCTTTCGCCGGGCACTCCGGTTTCCTCCCAGTCCAAAAAACATGCTGCTGCATAGGTTAATTGGCTTGCAGACTAAATTGCCCGCAATGCCCGGTGATGGACTGGCGTCCTATCGTGGGTATATCCCTGCCTTGCGTCCTGTGTCTGCCGGGATAGGCTCCGGCTCACCCCGACCCTGTACAGGACAAAGCGGTTTCTGACAATGAGATGAGATGGAAGAGCGTGGAGAAGTGAGCTGCAAGCATATGCACACGGTTGCCACAAGGTGGCACAATGTCCTTGACGGACTGCATCACAGAGCAGATGAGCCTGGAAAATGGCTTCACAGCGCGAGTTTCAGATATGCAGGATTGCCATTTAAGGTGTAAAAAAAAGCCAGATGACCCCTAACCAAGGTCGGTGAGTTAAATTTTAATCACGCAGCAATGAACGCTTGTCAGCAAAACTAAATGAATATCTGAGCCATGTTAAAATATTTTCATATACAATTTAAATGACTGGAAAGCATTTGCTATTCATTACGTACTATAATCAAACCTAGAAACGATAAAATGCACTTAAGAATTAATAGTATATGCTATCATGCCAAAGCCTAAACTCATACATATTAAACACAATACAAATGAACCCCTTGTTATCACATCTTAAATTATGGTTGCATAAAAAATATGCATGGTATAAAAAACTGAAGAATACGTTGTTAATAATGTTTCAGGCACCTTCTCTGTCTTTCTAAATGACAGCTCCTCACGGTCAAGCAAACCTTTTTTATTGATCATATGCCCAGTGCTTATAGATGGCCTTTAGAAATGCCTTGATATTATTGTTTGCTTCATTAAATTACTTCGATAGCAAAGGAAATACCCCACATAATTGTCAATACATAGCTCTCTCTCCAGATTTTGTTTATCTCATCTCATCTCATCATCAGAACCGCTTAATCCTGTACAGGGTCGCGGTGAACCGGAGCCTATCCCGGCAGACACAGGCGCAAGGCAAGGATATACCCACCAAGGGACGCCAGTCCATCACCGGGCACTGAGGGCAATTTAGTCTGCAAGCCAATTAACCTATGCAGCAGCATGTTTTTGGGACTGTGGGAGGAAACCGGAGTGCCCGGCGAAAACCCACAGGGAGAACTCGCAAACTCCACACAGAAAGGCACCTGAGCCGAAAATCGAACCCGGGACCTTCTTGCTGTGAGGCGACAGCGATACCCACTGAGCCCCCGTGCCGCCCTCATGAAAATTATATTTATTGGTGGCACGATGGCACCAGCTCTGGCTCGGGTACCTTTCTGTGTGGCGTTTGCATGTTCACCCTATTGCTGTGTGGGTCTTTAAGGGTACTCCAGTCTCCCCCCACAGAGCAAAGAAATGCTGCCTAGGCCTAGGCTAATTGGCCTAAATAAATTGCCCATGGTGTCCTGCGATGAACTGGCGACATATCCTAGATATATCTTTTAATTACACCCTGTGTCTTCCAGGATGGGCTCTGGCCCCCATGAACACGTGCATACAGGATTAAGTGGGTGCTGAAATTAAATAAATCATTTATATTTATTTGGTCATGTTTGGTGTTTGATTTGCATTGGGGAAAAAAAAGGCCTTACATAAAAATACAATATTACGCCATTATGTTGCTTGGATTTTTGACCATTTATAGCTTCTTGTTTGCGAAAACGTTTTGACAGCACTTCCCAATGTAACTGTGCCTTCAAATACCCAATGAGGAAAATCGACTGAAAGTGCGGCGATGGACTGGCGTCCCGTCGTCGGGTGTATTCCTGCCTTACGCCCTGTGTTTCCGGGATAGGCTCCGGCTCACCGTGACCCTATATAGGATT
>JAZEWT010000003.1:13746926-13759513 GCA_036362905.1 Mordacia mordax
TCCCGTGGGCAAAGACCCGGCCACCAGGCGCTTGCCTGCGAGCCCCCACCCCGGGCCTGGCTCCAGGGTGGGGCCCCGGTAACGCCAATCCGGGCGACGTAATGGTCCTCATTGGTCTTTTATTCATGAAGGGTTATTATTACCGTTAATTATAAAGCTTTGTTAATATGTTTAAGCTCACTTTTCAAACGATCAACATCAGACATTTGCTTTGCTCGATGTATGAAAGTTTAGATAACAGTGAATTTCTCTGTGGGGTCATGGTGTGAGGATGCATTTAAATAGGCTTCAGTATCTTTCTGTGTTCGATAGCCATTATGTGTAAGTTTTACAATTTGGACAATATAATAATTTGGATAAAGGGTGATATTCGTATACATTATCCCCTCTGGGTCTTGTGCATAGGTAGGCAAGTGGTGATCGCATCACAACCCAACTATATATAAACACCTGTAATCTTCAGACATCTTCAAAACCTCTGTTTGAGATGCCTGATGACGCTGATTCAAATTATCAGTGAAACGTCATAAAATAATTATAAATGTTGTGGGTTTGCTCTCTAACACCGCGGTGTGCTGAGATAGTAAAGAATTGGCACGTTCTGTTAACGTGACAAAGCTTACTTCTTGGTTGTGTCAGATAGAGGTGAGGTTACAACATTTATTTTTTACCTGACCGAACCCAAAAGGATTTTATTATGGATAACATTGGTTACGAAAGCCTTCGTGTTTAATGTATACATCATAGAGTAATCATTTCTGGATAGTTTGGGCAGTGCTAGGCACTACGTTGCTCATTGACACTAAATAATCCAATAGGACCATTTCATTTTTGATGGTTGTGAACATGCATGCTTGGTCATGTGGAATGTTATCTTCATTCATTTTAGTCCCCATGCTTTTATAACACGCGGTGGCCGGTTTTATATGTCACTATGCAACTGCATAATGTATCGTATTTTAATATGGTGTGTGCACATCCGATCTATGTCTCATACATGCAGACATAGCGTTTTCGCATTCTGTGTCACACGGATGGGATTCACAGGGGTATGTCATGGAGCAGCAGGCTTCCTCTCTTTATCTCTTAGAGCAGTGGTTCTTAACCTTGTTGGAGGTACTGAACCCCACCAGTTTCATATGCGCGTTTCACCGAACCCTTCTTTATTGGAAAAATAAAATGTGATCACCTGCAGCCAGTGATGGCCAAGCGGGGCGTGTCATCACGAATCATATGAGTGAGGTGTGTGTCTTGACCTCCACCGAACCCCTGAGACTGACTCACCGAACCCCTGGGGTTCGATCGAACCCAGGTTAAGAACCACTGTCTTAGAGCAATATTATACATTTCTGTATGCTGATTAAGAATCTCTGTACCTTGGACACTTTTAGGCATTCATTAGATTATGTGTGAACAGATCTTTATTTAATGCACTTAGAATGTAACATGCGTTTCAGGATCTAATGCTGCTGCATGTTTTGTTGACCCCTATATTAACCATCCATTTACTGTGGATGGTCAGAAAACTCAATAACGAATCAATTGCATTTTGACTGAAACGTGAACATTGACCACGTTACTCAGGGACTGACTTGGTCAGTCAACCTGGTGGTTGCTGGATCAGATTGTGGGGTAGGATGCCAGGCAAACCTGGTAAGCCCAAACGTGTAAGGAGGGTTTGGTGGTAACGACTGGTAGAGGAGGGTGGCACGGTGGCCCAGTGGGTAGCATGTCGCCTCACAGCAAGAAGGTCCCGGGTTCGAATCTAGGCTCGGGTGCCTTGCTGTGTGGAGTTTGCATGTTCTCCCCATGCCCGCGTGGGTTTTCGCCAGGCACTCCGGTTTACTCCCATAGTCCAAAAAAACATGCTGCTGCATAGGCTAATTGGCATGCAGACTAAATTGCCCGTAGTGTCCGGTGATGCACTGGCGTCCCATCGTAGTATATCTCTGCCTTGCGCCCTGTGTCTGCCGGGATAGGTTCCAGCTCACCACGACCCTGTACAGGACTAAGTGGTTTCTGACAATGAGATGATATGAGACTGGTGGAGGACCCTGTCTGCAGAAATTTCAGCTCCCACCTCCAGAGGAGTTTTTCTCACATCCCGGAGGTGGCTGAGGACATGGAGTCCGAATGGACCCTGTTTAAAGCTTCCATCGTGGAAGCAGCTGCAAGTAGTTGTGGCCATTAGGTGGTCGATGCCTGTTATAAAGGCAACCTAAGGACCCACCGGTGGACACCGTTCGTGAGCGAAGCTATCAAGCTGAAACATGAGTCCTTCGAGGCTTGGTTGACAAGGGGCACTCCTGATTTGACAGACAGGTCCTGACAGGCCAGAAGGACTGCAGCTGCAGTGGTCACAGAAGCAAAAATCCAGGTGGGGGAGGATTTCGAAGAGGCTATAGAAACGGACTTTCGGCTGGTTTCGAAGAGGTTCTGGCCAACCATCTCATGGCTCAGGAGAGAAAAGCAGGGCACAGTCCAGGTTGTTGTCAGCAAGGGAGGAGAGATGCTGACCTCGACTGAGTATATCGTCGGGAGGTGGAAGGAACACTTTGAGGAACTCCTAAACTCGAGAAACATGCCGTGGAGGAAGCAGGCCCAGAGTGTTCTGTGGCGTCAGAGCCTATCTCTTTGGCAGAAGTCACTGAGGTAGTCCAGAAACTATACAGTGGTAAAGCACTAGAAGTGGATGACGTTCATCCAGAAATGCTGAAGGCCCTGGATATTGTGGGGCTGTCATGGTTAGCACATCTTTTCAATGTTGTGTGGGTGCTCCGCCAAGTACCAGTGGATTGGCAGACAGGGGTGGTGGTTTGCATTTTCAAAAATGGAGACCGGAGGGTGTGTTCCAACTATCAAGGGATCACACTGCTCAGCCTCCCCGGGAAAGCTTATGCCAGGGTGCTGGAAAGCAGGATCTGGCCGATTGTCAAACCTCAGATTCAGGAAGAAAAATGCAGATTCCGTCCTGGCCATGAAACAATGTACCAGATTTTTTACACTATCATAGCTTTTTGAGAGGTCATGGGAATTTGCCAAAACTAGTCTATATGTGTTTGATGGATGTGGAAAAGCTTTATGACCATGTGCCCCAGGGTGGGAGGTACTGCAGGCGTATGAGGCACCGTTGCCATTACCACGCACCATTCGGATCCTTGTACAACTGAAGTGAAAGCTGTCTTCATATCGTTGGTATCAATTCAAGCCCGTTTGCAGTGGGCGTTGTGCTCTGCCAATGGTGCGCCTTGTCTTCTAGTCTGTTCGTGATTTTCTTGGACAGGATATCAAGGCATAGCCGAGGACCAGAGTGTATCCCATTTGGGGGTTTGGGGGTAACATCTCTGCTTTTTACAGATTATGTTGTCTGCTTTGCTTCATCAGATTTTGATCTCCAGCATGCACTGGAATGGTTTGCGGCCGAGTGTGACATGCTTGAGATGAGTCAGCACCTCCAAATCTGAAGCCATGTTCTCGCCCGGAAAAACGTGGCTTGTGTTCACAAGTGAGGGTAAAGGGGATTGTGAGATTGACAGACAGATGGGGACAGCGTCTGCAGTAATGCAGGCGTTGTACCAGACCCTCGTGGTGAAGAAGAAGCTGAGCTGGGAATATAAGTTCTCATTTTACAGGTCAGTCTTCGTTCTAATCCTCACCTACGGTCAAGAGCTTTGGATAATGACTGAAAGGGTAAGTTCCCGAATACAGGTGGCTGAAATGAGGTTCCTCCATAGGGTTGTTGGGCTCAGCCTCAGAGACAGGGTGAGGAGCTCTGAGGATCTCAGAGTAGAACCGCTAATCTTCCGTATTCAGAGGAGCTAGTTGAGGTCGCTCAGGCGTCTGATGAGGATGCCTCTGTGGTGCCAGGCCTCACATCGTGACAGGCCCAGTGATCAAGTTGTGGGAGGGGTCACGGTGATGTGGGGTGAGTGGGATGTCGTGCGGGCGAGAGGTCGTAGGAGGTGAGGAGAGGCCGTATGAGGTGAGGGTAACAGAAAGAAGGTGACCTTCCCACCCCCCACCACCACCGAGATCGTAAATAATGCCTGGTGAAGGTGATGTAACCAGAGGGTTGTGGAAGGCCTGGGGGGGGGGGGAAGATATAAGGTGACATGTGGCAAGAATCTGGTGGAATCATGTGGGAAGCTGACGATGGGGCGGCCGTCATGTAGAGGAGGCAAATTTTTAGCACGCGATACGCGGGGTGTAGTGATGTGTTAGCGAGTTGGGTGATGTGTTGCTGTTCATGTTAGTCGTTGTGTTGCTGGCGTATTAGTATGTTAGGGTGTTAATAAAGATGTTGCAAGAGAGAAGTCTTCCATTCTCTTGCTGGTGTGGCTGCTGCATGTGTGGTGAGAAGAATGGCGTCGCCACCATTTCGCACACGTCGCCAGGACCCACGAGGGCGTGCCAGCGGGTGGCCTGCTGGTCATGTTGAGGCCGGCCCATTGGTGAACCCTCACAGTTTGGTGTCAGTTAAATGGGATGCGAGCTCACGCTGAGAGTGCGAGGCGAGCGGGGTCCCGGCGGCGTGGCAAACTGAGCTGTGGGAGGGACGGCATGTGGGGCCAGTGAGACGGAGACAGTGCGGCGGAGTGCAGCTTCGGAGACAGCGAGTCGGAGACAGTGCGGCGGAGTGCAGCTGCGGAGACAATGAACCGGAGGGAGCCGCGGCGTGCCGCGGTGGCGGGGCAAGCCGAAGAGAGCCGCTTGGTGCAGCGGTGGTGAGGTGAGCCGGAGAGAGCTGCGGAGCAAGCGGCGTGTGACGACGGCGAGTCAGGGAGAGTCGCGGGGCAAGCGGGGTGCGAGGACAGTGAGCCAGGACCAGTGTCGTGGAGCGAGCGGAGGCGAGTCGTCTGTGTTGGCAGAGTGCCAGTGGTGCTCAGACGTGGAGGATGGCCGTGAGATGCAGATGAGCGAGGCGTTGCGGACGGGAGCAGCCCCACAGTGTCCAGCGGAGTAGGGCCGGTGGCGGCGAGGCGCAGTGGAGCGGAGGAACCTCGTGGTAACCAGCAGAGATGGATTGGGCGGCAATGAGGCACAGTAGAAAAGCAGCTGTGCTGTGTTTGGCAGAGTGTCAGCGGAGCGGGAGCGAAAGGTGCAATGAGCGGCCACATTGCCCGCTCGGTGGTGGCGAGCAAGGGGCATTGGGCCTCGCTGGTCATGGGGGTGGGGCGGCAGTACCGATGGGCAGAGCCAGCGCTCCCCAGCTGGGGGAGAGGAGTCGGCGAGCGGCAGTCCCGAAGGACAAAGCCGGCGCCGCCCAGCCGTGGGGGGCGGAGTCGGTGAGTGACACGCCATGTGGGCGGTGGCAGGCGGGCGCTGTGGGCATACTCCGGGGCCTCGGGCTGCAGCCACAAAAGGTGGGAGCAGCGATCGGAGCCCATGTGTAAGCCTGTGTGTTGCGGGTGGCCACCAGAGTGTTGGCGCGAGTGGCGGCAGAGGCAGGAGTTGCCGGAAGCCCATGTGTTGTAGGTGGCACCGGAGTGGTGGCATGAGTGGCGGCAGAAGTAGGAGTCGCCGGGAGCCCATGTTTTGCGGGTGGCCACCGTACTAGTGGCGCCATTGGTGGGAGACAGCCTGGCCCCCGGCTCAGTGAGAGTCCTGGAGGAGAGATGGCAGGAGCTGCGGGGCTGACACGGGCCTTTGGTGGCATCACTGGAGACTTGCCACAGCGGCAGCGGAGAGTCTGGGGTGGACTTTTTCCGAGGGGGATGGGGGGAACTATGGTGTCAAGCCTCGTGCCATGACAGGCTGGGTGCACCTGCATGCCAATGCCCAGCAATTGGGCCATGGGAGGGTTCGCAGTGATGTGGGGTGAGTGGGATGTCGTGTGGGCGAGAGGTCATACGAGGTGAGGAGATGCCGTACAAGGTGAGGGTGACAGAAAGAAGGTGACCTACCCCCCCCCGCCCCAAAAATGGTAAACAACATGTGGTCGAGGTAATGTAACCAGAGGATTCTGGAAGGAGGTCTGGGGTGGGAAGGGGGATATAAGGCGAGATGCGGAGAAAATTCCAGGGAGTCATGTGGGAAGCTGACGGCAGAGCGGCAGTCATGTAAGGTGAGGCAAATCGTTAGCGCGCGATACCCAGAGTGTAGTGATGTGTTAGCGAGTTGGGTAATTGTGTTGTTGTTCATGTTAGTCATTATATTGTTGGAGTATGAGTATGTTAGGGTGTTAATAAACGTGCTGCAAGAGATAATTCTCCTGTCCTCTTGCTGGTGTGGCTGCTGCACGTTGTGGTGAGAAGAATGGCGTCACCGCCTTTTCCCGTACGTTACTGGGACCCACGAGGGTGCGCCGGTGAGTGGCCTGCTGGTCATGCTGAGTCTGATCCGTTGGTAATCCCTCACACCTCCATCTGGAGGTGTATCGGGCACGGCCAACAGGGAAGAGACCCCAGGGCAGACCCACGACCCATTGGAGAGATTATACCTCACAACTTGCCACGGAATCCCCCAACAACAGCTGGAGGAAGTTGCTCGGGAAAAGGATGTCCGGGCTGCTTTGCTAAGCCTGTTGCCTCTGTGACCTGGAACTGGATATTTGGCATGCAATGGATGGACGGATGTACTCAGCGACTGGAATTACAACTTCCCTCATGCTTTCAGTTACTAGAATGCAATACTTATTGCTGGACACCCAAACCTATTTCCAAGCTCTACTGGCATCCAGCACCATGGAGTACACACACTCTCCCCACCCAGTAGTTGTTATTAAGCCAAATGTAAAGAACTATACATAGGCCATCAAACCATACATAGATGACCCGCAGCATAATATGCCCACATGTTTGTATCCAACTATGTGTACATTCTGACACTGATTATTTTTCAAAAGTAATGCCCCATTTTCAATTGCTTCTTTTTTGTCCTCTTATAATTTGTTGCTATAATTTGACTTTCAGTTGAACTGTCCTGATGTTTTGCTGACATGCTGTTATCTCCGCAGCTCTGATTTGTAAAAAACAAAAAAAACCCATTACTTATTTGCCGTCATTACCTCGTTGACATGCCATTCTCTCTGCAGTTCTGTGCAGTGCTTGGTGACCCTCAGGTGATTATCACTCTAGAAATGCAATAATTATTATTTTACGATAAATGTTGCATTAAAGCATTTTCCAATTAAAGCATATTAAAAATATAGCTGAAAGTCAGATCATATTTTACATGTTGTTCTGCAACGATGTGTATATTAAAAAAAAACCCAAAAAATGTTATTGCTGCTGATTTTCCGTTCTATTGTCTTTGTTGTTGACGCGCCGTTCTCACCGCAGCGCTGTGCAGCGCTTTGTCACCCTCGGGTGACAAAGTGCTCTATAAATGCAATTATTATTATATGCACAGTGAGAGCACTGCTGCCTTATAGCAACAAAGTGCCAGGTTCGACTCCTGGCTCGGATGCCTTTCTGTGCAGAGTTTGCATGTTATCTCTCTGTCCGTGTGAGTGTTCACTCGGTACTCCAGTTTTCTCCTACTATCCGAAGACACGCTTCTGCTTAGGTTAATTGTTCTGCTGGCTAATTTGCCCCTAATTCCCTTTGATGAACTGGCGTCCCATGTTGGGAATATCCCTGCTGTACACCCTGTGGCGTCTGCCGGGATAGGTTCGGTCTCACCCCAGCCTGTGCACGATCAAGCGAGTACCAATAATGAATGAATGAACGTCATGCTCCCTCCCAACAAAGCCTATGGGACCCCACGATATTGAGAAAAATATTCCCCACGTGAGCTCTTTGAGTGAGAGACAGCGGCCGCCTGCAACTGACCTCGATGCAGGCTCCCGTGGCAGCATCGCACACGGTGAGGATGGAGAAGTTCTGTGCGCGGTTCACCCAGTTGACAGCGATGCGAGTCCCCGTGGCCCAGTGCACCATGCTCACATAGTAATCCCTAGGGGGAGTGGCAGCACACAAACACGAGTGTCCAATATCAATGTGTCTCCATGCTGCAGGAACTGTGCAGCTACGCTCATCTCCTTTGACGGTCCAAAGGCGTGTTTTGGCACTTGATACATATTTCTTGGCTCGATGTGTGATGAGAATTGCTCTTAATAGCTGCTCTTTCGGGATAGCGATGGTGAGCCGCACTCCTCTCTGGGGTCCTCAGTTAATTTTGTAATCGTGCTCTTATAACGAAACAAATATATAAAGACTATCCATACATTAGCTGGGGAAATACAGTGGCTATGTAAATCTCGGTTAATCCTGTGTGTCAGGCAATTTGGGGGTGGACCATGTTTTGCTGAGTAGCTGTTAATGTTAAGCCTTTATCAGGAGTTGCTGAGTCATGGGATACAGTGGTTTACATTTAGCTGTCATTTAGTACAATTAACTCTTGGCAAAGGGTCAAAACTTACATCAGGCCACAGTGCATACAACCTGTGATGGGTTGCTTTTTGTTGTTGAGTATTTTGACAGTGCATATTTCCAGAAATTACTATACTTATAGTTGGGCGGCGCGGTGGCCCAGTGGTTAGCGCTGACGCCTCACAGCAAGAAGGTCCCGGGTTCGAGTCTCTCGGCTCCGGTGCCTTTCTGTGTGGAGTTTGCATGCTCTCCCCGTGTCCGCGTGGGTTTTCGCCGGGTACTCCGGTTTCCTCCCACAGTCCAAAAGCATGCTCCTGGATAGGTTGATTGGCTCGGAGACTAAAAATTGTCCCGCAATGTCCGGCGATGGACCGGCGTCCCGTCGTCGGTTGTATTCCTGCCTTACGCCCTGTGTTTCCGGGATAGGCTCCGGCTTCACCGTGACCCTATATAGGATTAAGCGGTTTCAGATAATGAGATGAGATACTTATAGTAAACATATAAAATACGATAGCTTGCCGATGAAAGTTTACTTCGTCTTTAGTATTTGTAACAAGAGGATGACCACCATGGAGAAAGAGCCATAAGATTGCCTCACATGCAGGGGTGGGATGGATTGTTGCCTAGCAAGCCAATGACGCCAACAATATGGAGAGGATGGCGTTAAAGAGTGGGTAGACCACAGATAATAATAATAATAATAGTTGCATTTATGGAGCGTTTTTCACCCGAAGGTCACAAAGTGCTGCACATGGCTGCGAAGATAACGGCACGCCAATAACGACAGAATACGGAAAATCGGCAACATTTTTTGGGGGGGGTTTTCTGTACAAATTTACATTTACAGTTTACCATTTTACTAAATCGGCGATGGACTGGCGTCCCGTCGTCGGGTGTATTCCTGCCTTACGCCCTGTGTTTCCGGGATAGGCTCCGGCTTCACCGTGACCCTATATAGGATTAAGCGGTTTCAGATAATGAGATGAGATGAGATTTTACTAAACGCATGACATTTCAAAACCTTTTAGGATGGGATTTGTGCAACTGCAACTAAAACTTTTATTTTATTTACCGTACAGTAAATTATATGTTCAATTATTCATTTGTCCATTCAGATTTGTGATACCCATTACATTCGAGGCAGTGCTCTTTCACCACTTGTAGAATATTTCATGAACCGCTGGATACGAATGCTAATAGCTGAACTGTACATAGCATTGTAGACTGGTGATTTTCTCATCACAATTTTGTCAGACTTGTCAGTTCATTTTGCTTTGCAGAAAAATCGCAATGAAGGCTCACACAGCGATCTCTACTGTTATAGTATTGTTTCCAAAAGGTAGTAACAAAATGTAAAATACTCCCTTCAAAATAACTATAACAAAAGCATCGACACTGGCAAAACCAGAAATGTTTTCATGGCATATCAACCATAGAATAATGCCTTATGTGTGAGCTTATGGATGGCACTGATTGGAAGTCCCGAAACAATATATCATACATATATTCACTGTTGTGGAATGTGCATATACACTCCAGTTTAAGTGTGTGTGCGTACTCTATTTACTTAGTTTTTAATATTATCATCAAATTAACACTTTAAGACACAAGGGGCATGATGCAAATTGGCAACAGCAGCTGCATTTCAACCGTGTAAACAGTGCTAATTGAAGCTGGAACATTGCATATTTCACGCTGGTTGTCGTGCAAGTCTGTAATAAGAATTGATTTGTCGATCAGCGAAACAAACAGCCTCATGTGCACAAGACACTTTCCAGGAAAGAAAAGAGGTGGGGAGTAGGTGGTGACAGTCTGCCAACTTACCTGTACATATTTCAAAGTTCAAAACCATTATGTGCATCGGCTTTTCCCAATTTCTTCTCTCATGTAAAAATACAGTGTGAACAAGAACATATGTAACATCCCAAGCATGACCCATCTGAAATCATCTTGAGATGAGTTTCATACGTAAGGGAATGGCAAAGGTAATAGGATGCTGGTCCTGAGCTAACTTCAATTTGGCATTTTTGTGGAGAGCTGGGGTTTCGGACTGGTCATAGGGATGGGGGAGGTGTTGACATTTCATGTGGAGCATCTGCTTACTGTATCCATTCAAGAGAAAATACGAGTTGAACGTTTGTAACGTTTCATAGCTAAAACGTAACCAATGTACTGACGTAGGTGTTCATGATTCGATGCTTAATCATTTCTTTTCAAATTTGCTCTTTCAGGATAGCTGTGTCGTGCATTCTCCCTCTATACTTAATTATGTATCCAGTCTGCAATCAATGCTTAGTGTCTAACACTGAGACTCTCATCTCTAACACTGTGACTCCTATCTCTAACACTGGCTCCTATCGCTAATGCTGGTTGTCTCCTATATATCTCTAACACTGTCTCATGTCTTACACTGGCCCTTATCTCTAACGCTGTCTGCTATCTCTAACACTTGCTCCTTTCTCTAACACTGGGTCCTATCTCTAACGGAGACTCCTATTTCTAACACCGGTTCCTATCTCTAACACTCTGACTCCCATTTCTAACGCTGACTCCTATCTCTAACACTGGCTCCTATCTCGAACAATGGTTCCAATTTCTAACACTGCCTCCTATCTCGAACACTGTCTCCTATCTTGAACACTGGCTCCTATCTCGAACAATGGTTCCTATCTCTAACACTGTGCCTTCTATCTCTAACACACTGGCTGCTATCTCTAACACTGTCTCCTTCCTATCGAAATACCTCCACGGAGACTCGGAAGCAGATGACAGGTACGTGTGCTTGTAGTCGAGGTCGTTTTCCAAGTGTAACTTCCCCTGCACGCAAAGTGCATGGTAGTGCCGAGTGTGCCAGGATGTTTTGAGTCGTAGAATTTCAAAACTGGCGATTATCACGTGCTTAATGTCCATTCATTATTTGTGATTCACCACACACAGAGGGTTTCCACTCGGGTGCTACGGTGTAAACTTTCACGTTGCAATATATTTCGGTTGTTGCTGACATGTCGGTTCTCTCCACAGCTCTGTGCAGCGCTTTGTGAAACTTCGGGTGAAAAGCGCTCTAGAAGTGCAATTATTATTATTATTATGAACGTTACCAATGAGTTTACTTCAGTACACATTCTTGTCTAAATACATCAACATATATCTATTTATTTATTTTCATTTGAGGTTCTTCATTGATTTATAGTTACAATTATATTTATTTGAGCTATTTATCATTCCCTAAATTTTCAGCTTTGCTGTAGTTACTCCTCTACTCAAAAAAACGAAGTTATTTGTAAAATCCATGATAATTATTGGCCCATCTCCAATTGACCATTCTTTTTTAAGGTCTCTGACACTGTAGTAGCCTGGCAGCTCCAGAAACACATCCTCAACAATGACCTCCTTTATTCCTTCCAATCTGGGGTCAGATCTGGCGATAGTACTGAAACAGCTCTGGTCAAAGTAGTTAATGACCTAATTGTTGCTGCTGATGAAGGCTTGTCAAGGATTCTTGTACTCCTGGACCCGAGCGCTGCCTTTGATACTGTTGACCACCATGCCTTACTGGAGCGGCTGGAGAGGATAGGGATCTCTGGCTGCGCCCTGCTGTGGCTTAACTCCTACCTCTCCGACCGGAAGCAGTTCGTGAGCCTTGGAGGATGTAACTCAGAGATCCATCTTGTTTGTCTGGTGTTCCTGTTTTTTAACTTAAGTGATTTAGTCTGATGTTGTCGTTGACATGCCATTCTCTCCATAACTCTGGGTAGCACTTCATGACCCTCGGGTGAAAGGTGCTTTAGAAATGAAAATATTATTGTTAAACATGGGCGGCACGGTGGCACGGTGGCACAGTGGGTAGCGCTTTCACCTAAAGGACTCAGGCTCGATTCTCAGCTCGGGTGCTGTTCTGTGTAGAGTTTGCGGGTTCTCCCCGTGACCGCGTGGGTTTTTTTGTTGAGTACTCCATTTTCCTCCCATCGTCCAAAGACACGCTGCTGCCTAGGATAATTGGTCTGTGAGTAAGTTGCCCCAAAAAGTGTGCCGTGCGATGTACTAGCGTCACATCCTGGGTATTCTCCCACCTTGCACCCTCTGTCGGCCAGGATAGACTCTGGCCCCTCGTGACCCTGTACAGGATTTAGCGGGTATTGACAATGAATTATTAACAAGAAAAATTCTCATCTCATCTCATCTCATTTTCTGAAACCGCTTAATCCTATATAGGGTCACGGTGAGCCGGAGCCTATCCCGGAAACACAGGGTGTAAGGCAGGAATTCACCCGACGA
>JAZEWT010000003.1:13759519-13771765 GCA_036362905.1 Mordacia mordax
AGAAAATTTTGATTGTTAAATGCATGTAGATGTGGAAATGCAACCTGTTATCCTGTGTCGTGAACGTGGCCTAACCCAAAAACAAATTATGACTTAACAGATGCTTTTTCGGTATACTGTGTTGAACATTCATCCTCTTTCCTTCGCGAACGCGAAGTTTTACCTCCATTATTGGAGATATAATGCCTCCAACATGGGAGGTGAAACATTGTTAAAGAGACATGAGCGACATTTGACACGGTTTTCCCAAAAGATCAGATATTTGTCTCAAAAGTTGCTCTTTCAGTAAAGCCATGTCGAGCATTCTTCCTCTCCCTTTCATGATGTTTTCCCTCCAACGTTGGCGGGTTGATGCTGCCAATGTGGTAGGCAAACACATTGCGAAAGATAGAAGAGGACCATCCGACACGGTCATCGTGAAATAGCAGCTATTGAGACCAGTTTTAATACGAGTCAAGAAAACCTAGATCATCACATCCGCTCCATCTCTAGACTTGTGAAGAGAAGACCTCAGAAGCTCACCTGGAGCGAAAGGCCTCGGGTGGGTTCAGCTCCTGCGTGTGAGTCAGTCCGTACAGCGTGACCACGTACAACCGCACCCTGGGGTTCGGCTGCCCAGCCTGCGTGAAAGAAGGCGATGAGAGAAGATGTTATTGAACATGAAGAGGCATACAGAAGCAATCCAACGCACACCGGTAGCGTCTTTTGAAAGATTTTTTATTGATGCGAACCAGGAAAAGGAAGACAGGACGATGGTGTCTCAAGCTCCTGTTGCATGTCTCTTATTGTTCGGTGACTTGACAAAGAGGCAGTAGTTCATTGAGTGGGTACGTGAACCCATCCGTGTGTTGTTTAGGATTCTTGTTGTGGGATTCTTGTTGTTCTAGGATTCTTGTTGTTCTAGGATTCTTGTTGTCCTTTAGGTCCCCAAGATTCCTTTTACATGCACAAGGCTCATAAAAACAGCATTGTGCAACCGTTTCAATACAGGACGCTCTGAAACCTGTACATAATAATACAGCCATAAAAGTGCTGTGACAATATACTACCTTGCCACGGTGGATTATTTTTCTATGAGTGGCTGCTTCCCTCATGTAGACATGTTTTATTACACCGTGAAGCTGCTTTGAACAATATTTTTTTCCGTAAGGTGATTCAACAGCATCATTGATATCGTAGCCAATTTCATGCAACGGGTTTGTTTTCAAAGCTTACAGAAACTATTGCTTCACCTTTATTGATGCTACTCACAAGGCACCGTGTTTTTTTTTGGTAGCACCCTGCCAGAGTAAACAGATCATGTACACAGTGCATTGAAATTACAAATTCTACTAGAGAATGCAGGTGTGAGGGTTAATGTTTTAAATTCCACACACTAAGTGTCCTGGGTAAAATAAATAAACTAGTACATTGGCATGGGAGAAGATGGTGAGCGAGCTAGCTAGCACAGACATCCGTCACACGGCATACACAGGCGCCTCCAAATCTGCCACAATAAACGGAACTAATTTAAATTTAATGATTAACGAGGGGCTGTGAGGGAAAACGAGCTCGAGCAAGCTCTCCCCGAGTGAGTTCGGCAGGATGCTTGCAGATGTACATCTCCGCTGGGGATGCATCTGGTGCTGCCTGCCACAGATGGTTATTTCACTTCCATTATTCAATTTCACGTTAATGCACGCTGCGTGTTCTGCATGTAATGGGCAAGGTTCCGTGAAACACAGCACTGCCCCTCTGCAAGTGTTTCTCAGAATACTTTAATATTGCGCATAGCTTTACACATTCTGTAAAACCCGCGAATGCAACGAATTTATGCAAGGCTGGATAGTGAAATGCAAATGCACATTAAGCGTTGATTGCAAATTAAACAGATTACTGTATATATAGCTTTTATGTCTTTATTTAATGACAGTACGGTGTATTGATACAAAATTGTAAATTTGTAATGTGCGACAGCTGCTGTAAAGCGTGCTGTATTCACAAACGTCCGTTAGTTTGCGATCATAAGAGGTGGCTAATCTGAACTCACATATTAGACCATACAAGCCCACAATTTCCTATCTTTGCAACTTTCAAAATCGATTTGTTTTACATAAACCATGCCAACAGATAATTTTCCAATCGTCTTCCACACTTCCTCCAGAATTCTGTATACTGTACCTATTTCATTAACTTAAAATAGCTTAGCTGCAGAGCATCGATATGTGGTGTCCAGCTTCGCGCGTCACAGGCTGGGTGCGTGCGAGAGGCGGCCGGATAGGGTAATGTGATGACACCCACGCTGTCATAAAAACAACTCGTGGTCGGTGACGAAGTTGGCAGTTGCGCGTGCGGGCGTGCTTAAACGCATAAAAGTGCGTGCATGTGAGCCCTAGGGAGAACTCCGGGGGAAATGAGAGAAGGAGGCCACGCAGTATGTGATCCGTCAGGATAGCGCTGGATAGCGCGTTGAGAGTGAGGCGGCTATGAGTCAATGTGCCAGAGTTACCCCGTGCACGGACGTTCTGCTGTGTTATTAAATAAAGCATCGAAAACTCCAGAAGGCCTCTGCTCATCTATCGCCACTGAGTGAGTGGGGACGACGCCGGGCTGCCACTACAAGCTGGGAGAAGCCCCGTCACGTGGCCGCACGCACACCTCGGAACCCGGGTGTCTGCGGAGAAGCTACGAGCTCGGCTGCTCTGAGAGCGTTCTCCGTTCAGGCACCACAGTTTGGTGTCAGAAGTTGGGAAGCGGACTCACTCCGGAGACTGAAACGAGCGGGGTTCCAAGGGCAGCAACGGGGGGGGGGAAGACTGCGACGGGGGCGCCTGTGTTGGCGTGAGGCAGCTGGAGAGAGAGCCGGGTGAGGAGCCAGCAAGCGGGGTGAGGAGCCAGCGAGCCGGGTGAGGAGTCCACCGGCATGGTGAGTGGGGCTGAAGAGCCCACCAGTGGTGGCTGCGGTGCCAGTGTGGCGGGCCGTGAAGCGGTTTTGGACGGCCCACGAGGAGGAGCCGACAGGAGGCGATCCGAGAAGTGCTGGGAAGTTACGAGGCGAGCCGCTGGGTTGTGATGGTGAGGTGCAACAGTGGGCGGAGCGGTGGAGACGACGCGGTGTGGCGGTGCGGCGTGTCCCACTGCTCCGAGCAGCGGAGATGATTGTGAGTTGTGTGAGTGACCATCAGAGGTGGTTCCCTGGCGAGTGTGTGAGTGACCGTCGGAGGTGGTGACGAGTGTGTGAAGGACCGTCGGAGGTGGTGACAGGCTGTGTGCGGGTACCAAGCTGAGTGCGGGTACCAAGCTGTGTGTCGGTACCGGCAGGGAGACCGCAGGAGAGGGGTGTGTGGGCAGGGGGGGGTGGGCCTAGAGTTCCCCCCGGCCATGTGAAACCTCGGGAGCGGCGTAGGCACCAGTAGGGAGACCACGGGAGAGGGGTGTGTGTGTGTGGGGGGGTGCCCAAGAGTGCCCCCCTTCCATGTGGAACCCTGGAGGCGGCGTGGGTACTGAGAGTACGGTGGTGTGTACCGGGAGAGAGTACGGTGATGTGTACCAGAGAGAGAGAGTACTGTGGTGTGTACCAGAGATAGAGAGAGAGTATGGTGGTGTATACCGGGAGAGAGTACGGTGATGTGTACCGGAGAGAGAGAGTACGGTGGAGTGTACCGGAGAGAGAGGGAGTACCAGTCTGTGGTATGGCGCCAGTCTTGGCACGTCGGCAGCGAAAGCTCCAAGAGAACTTTCTGTGCTGGGGGTGTATGTGCTGTCCAGCCTTGCACATGACAGGCTGGGTGTGTGCGAGAGACGGCCGGATGAGGTAATATGACGACACCCACACTGAGTCATAAAAACAACTCGTGGTCGGTGACGAAGTTGGCAGTTGCGCGTGCGGGTGTGCTTAAATGCATATAAGTGTGTGCATGTGAGCCCTCGGGAGAACTCCGGGGGAAATGAGAGAAGGAGGCCACGCAGTATGTGATCCGTCATGATAGCGCTAGATAGCGCGTTCAGAGTGAGGCGGCTATGAGTCAATGTGCCGGTGTTACCCCGGGCACGGACGTTCTGCTGTGTTATTAAATAAAGCATCGAAAACTCCAGAATGCCTCTGATCATCTATCACCGCTGAGTGAGTGTGGACGACGCCGGGCTGCCACTACAAGCTGGGAGAATGTGGGCCACGTGGCCGCATGCGCACTTCAGAACCCGGGTGTGTGCAGAGAAGCTACGAGTTTGAATGTTATGAGAGCCTTCTCCGTTCAGGCACCACAGATATAATAATATCAAACTTAGCAGTTTGGACTAAAAGAGAATCACACTTTGAGTAGATGGCTGAGATCCAATATCGAGCTGATGATCTTGGGATGTGTAATCACAAGTTAATAATGGTGAAAAGATATGAGAGAAAAAGTTAATGAAGTGAGGAAAGTAAGTCTGAAATGGTCAGCTGAGGTTAAGGTGGGAGCCACCATCTTTGCCCCTGGTAGTTGCCAAGGTCTGGCTGCTGTTTCTTAGCGTGCTCCATATTAACATTTCAACTATAGCAAGGGGTTATTTAATAATGATAATATTTACATTTGAAAATGCGTTATCAAAAGATCCCAGGTGCTCTCGAGAAAATATAGCAACAAACGCTCCTAAGCTATTAATATGAACCGTATGAAGATAATACGGTAAAATAAGTTAGGTAACCATGATCAATAAAAACATACGAGAAAATGAATACAATTCCGTCTAAAGCAATTGAGTTTTCAAAAGCAACTTAAAAATATGAACGGATTGAACTTCTAGATTGTGCGGTGGCAGAACGTTCCACAGCTCTTCCACCGAAGGTTTTAAGTTTCAAGTAAAGAGACAAAAGTAATGATGATTGCTTCGAAAAGCTGTTCTCTCGGGACAGCCGCGTCGATCGCTTCCTCTCTCCACCTCACGATGTTTCGCCTCACACGTTAGAGGTATCCTCAGGCGCAGGGATGCCTCTAACGTGTGAGGCAAAACGTTGCGAGGTGGAGACAGGAAGCGATCGACGTGGCTGTCCCGAGAGAGCAGCTTTTTGAAGCAATCATCATGCAGCGAGCCGTGAAAACCTACATCATTACATAAGACAAAAGTAATGTTCAAAAGCTATTTATTATCACCAACATGACAGACAAACTATACCATGTCACATTCCGAATACTCATTGTCAAGAGGGGCCCAAATGTTTCCTAATGCCAACAACACAAGACTCTTTGGCAGAGTTTTTTCTTCTCCAAAAATGTCTGATTTAATAGATCCAGATGTACTGTGTGTGTTACATATCTACTGATGTGTTAAAATCAATAATTAGTGTCTCCTTTTACTCTGGCAACGTCTGTGGACTTTATTTCCTGAGGCATTTATCTCTGCAGTCCCTTTGAATGCTAGCAATGGCTGAGGAAGCATATTAGTTATGTTCCATTGCCCCGTGCAGTCCAGTCTGAGTTGCTTAATTCTACCTGCAGTGTTATTTATTGAAGTGTTGAGTCAGCACTTTATGTTCTAAGATTTTTTTATCGCTTATTTTTACGTCCTTCTATAATTTATTGCTACTATATGACTTTCAGTTGAACTGTCCTGCTGTTGTTGGCATGCCATTCTCTCCACAGCCCGGATTTGTTTTTAAAAATACCAAAAAAAGCGTTATTGTTGCTGATTTGATATTCTTATCTCGTTGTTGATGTGCCGTTCTCGCCACAGCTCTTTACAGCGCGTCGTGACCCTCGGGTGAAAGGCGCTCCGGAAATGCAATTATCTCATCTCATCTCATTATCTCAAACCGCTTAATCCTATATAGGGTCACGGTGAAGCCGGAGCCTATCCCGGAAACATAGGGCGTAAGGCAGGAATACACCCGACGACGGGACGCCGGTCCATCGCCGGGCATTGCGGGACAATTTTAGTCTGCGAGCCAATCAACCTATCCAGGAGCATGCTTTTGGACTGTGGGAGGAAACCGGAGTACCCGGCGAAAACCCACGCGGACACGGGGAGAGCATGCAAACTCCACACAGAAAGGCACCGGAGCCGAGAGACTCGAACCCGGGACCATCTTGCTGTGAGGTGTCAGCGCTAACCACTGCGCCACCGCGCCGCCCGGAAATGCAATTATTATTAAGATAATTACCCCTGACTGTGTCACACTGGGTATCACCTGTGGACAGAGACAGCCCCTGTAACAATACCTGCCAGTTTACTGATTGCATTTACTCAGTAACTGTCTTCACTCCATCGCCCTTAGTTCCACTTGCAGGCCCTCTGTCAAATCAATACACAGGAAAGGAACGCACAGCCCATTTCCTTTCACTGCTGAAAGTGAAACGCTTGATTTAAGTAACCAGAATTTGTTTTGTGAATCTTCTCATGGTGCCTCTGCAGTGTCCTGTTTCCCTTTGTGTGAATGGTTGCAGAGTGCCCTTTGGTGGTCTGCATTACAGAATTTATATTTGAGGATGTCCCAGATAGACTGTTGGGGATATTTATGAATAAATACGTAAGAAGCAATTGGGACCAGTTGTCTCTTTTCCAAGGGAGAATCGAGTCAAAAGAAATACAACACACAAAGAAATGCAGAAATTGTATAAATTATGTCATTAATCTCAATATTGGACTGGCGTCCCGTCGTCGGGTGTATTCCTGCCTTACGCCCTGTGTTTCCGGGATAGGCTCCGGCTCACCGTGACCCTATATAGGATTAAGCGGTTTCATATAATGAGATGAGATGAGACATTCATCTCAATACATATCTTCAAGAAGATCGCAAGCCTTAAAACCAATGTAAAATATAGGCAAACAAGAAAATTCAGAGATAGAAAAAGATGCCTATAAGGTACAAAGTAAGCAAAACAAAATAGAAAATTAAAAGACAAATATTTGTACGGTTTGCTTACATTTTAATAGGAGTATATGAAAAGCATTTACAGTTATGTGCAGCGCTTTGTGTCCCTCAGGTGAAAAGTTCTCCAGAAGTGCAATTTTTATTATTACTATTCAATATGTTCGAGAAGTTAATCCAGTAGCCATCCAAGAGCTGACTGTGACTGAGCGGTTGTTTCATGTACAACACGTACAATATTATTCCATGGGTGAAAAGCATAATGCTCCAAGGAAATAGAACATCCACGTTAAAAACATGAATGTCAAAAAGTGTTATGTCAGTAGGCTCTAACCTATTGTAATTGTGTATCTCTTTCTGTTCAGACAGCTTTAGCATTGCTTTGTTGTAGCATGGGGGTCTAATATCATAACCCTTCAGTCAGGGAGGTAACTGTGGAAATATCTTCCATCACCAAACCAATAATTAAATATCAATATAGCAAAACACTTGAGTAAATTTTGTGGTGCCCCAGAGTGTGCTTTCCTTATAAACAGACTGCTTTTCATTATAGGTGTATGGTATTTTCACATTTGCCTCAGCAGATGTGGTCACTTTGTCTTTCTGACCTGTTATATTGCAGGACTAATACATAATCTCATCTCATCTCATTGTCTGAAACTGCTTAGTCCTATACAGGGTCACGGTGAGCTCGGAGCCTATCCCGGCAGACACAGGGTGCAAGGCAGGGATACATCCACGATTGGACGCCAGTCCATCGCCGGGCACTGCGGGGCAATTTAGCCTGCGAGCCAATTAACCTATGCAGCAGCATGCTTTTGGACTGTGGGAGGAAACCGGAGTGCCCGGCGAAAACCCACGCGGACACGGGGAGAGCATGCAAACTCCACACAGAAAGGCACCAGAGCCGAGAGATTCGAACCCGAGACCTTCTTGCTGTGAGGCGACAGCGCTAACCACTGGGCCACCGTGCCGCCCTAATACATAATTATAATAATAATGTTTGCACTTCTAGAGTGCTATTCACCCGAGGGGCACAAAGCGCTGTACAGAGCTGTGGAGAGAACGGCATTTCAGCAACAACAACAACATCGGAGTAGATACATTTAAGTAAAATAATGGCTATAAATCAATGAAGGACATGCAATAACATATCAAAACATTGTTAAACAAAAACGGAAGGAATAAGTGTTTCTGAGCAGGCGCAGGTCAACAGCGAGCCATGATCCAAGCACAACAACAGTGAGCAGCATCAACAGTGCTTGCAAGAGGACTTCAATGACTTACGGAACAAGTGAGTCTTGAGACGGGATTTGAAAATGCCTAGGGACTGAGCTGACCGAATTTCCAATGCAATGGCATTCCAGAGTCTGGGAATAGTGGAAGGGCGTTCAAGAGTGTGGGAGCAGCGCGCGAGAAGGCTCTCTCACCCACCGAATGGAGGTGCGATCTGGGCACATGCAGAAAGCCCGTATTGGAGAATCAAAGTTGTCATGTTGAGGAGGGTGCCTGAAGTAGGTCACGGATATATGTTCGAGCAGAGCCAGTGATAGCCTTGTAGGTGAGAAGGAGGATCTTGAATTCAATCCTGTATTTAACCAGTAGCCTGTGAGAGAGACACCAGCACTGGGGATATGTGATCACGGATGGGTGTGCAGGTGAGGACTCTAGCAGCCGCATTCTGCGCACGTTGGAGACGATTGATCAGGTAGGCGGGGATGCCAGGGAGAAATTCATTGCAACAATCGATTCGTGAAGAGATGAAGATGTGGATTAGCTTCTCAGCGTCGGAGGATGACAGAACGTTGCACAGTCTGGCTATGTTTATGAGATGGAAATAGGCTAGCTTTGACAACGGAGACAATTGATCAGGTAGGTAGGGATACCAGGGAATAGTGCATTACAATAATGCCCCCCCCCCCCCTGGCAATCTTCACCGATTGGTGAAGAGATGAAGATGCAGAATATCTTCTCAGCATCTGATGGTGACAGGATGTGCGCAGTCTGGCTATGTTTCTGAGATGGAAATAGGCTACCTTCGTCACCTTGTTCATGTGTGTCTCAAAGGTGAGTGAGGAATCAAAAATCCTAGACTCCAGACTGCCTTTCGATGGTCTGGTCGTCAAGCATCAAATGGATGGGTTCAGCCTAGAACAATTGTTGCCGGGTTTCGACAAGCAAAACTTATGTTTTGTTGCCATTTAGTTTTTGGAAATTGGAATTGAACCAGGCCTTCACAGTTGACAGTTAGGACGATATGCAAAGACCAGCCGCATTGATGGATGGCTTTGCGTGGATATAGATTTGGATATCATCGGCATAGCAATGGCAGATGAGATTGAGGCTGTGCAAGATATGGTCAGGGCGGCGCGGTGGCGCAGTGGTTAGCGCTGACGCCTCACAGCAAGAAGGTCCCGGGTTCGAGTCTCTCGGCTCCGGTGCCTTTCTGTGTGGAGTTGTGTATTCCTGCCTTACGCCCTGTGTTTCCGGGATAGGCTCCGGCTTCACCGTGACCCTATATAGGATTAAGCGGTTTCAGATAATGAGATGAGAAGATATGGCCACGTGGTTTTATGTAGATGCTGAAAAAGAATGGACTGAGGCATGAACGCTGAGGAATTCCAGACAAAACATGATGGATCTTCGAGTTACAACCTTCGAGGCTGACGAACTAGTGCAAAACCAGGTCACAATTAGACTTCTGTCAGTATGAATCTTGATGAGGGTATTGCCGCAGTCCTCTCTTCTTCTGTGTAGATACGAGTGCAAACACTGAGGAAAGCCAACTCTGATTATTCAGTGGAGGGTCTGGTTCCCAACATAGGAATGTGGAATTTCCCCCATTAGTTAACTTCCACACTCATTTGACCACAAAGACACCTGGACTGATGCTTTCATTAATCCTATTGAAAATAGAACCCAGACAGCTACTTGGCAACCCATCCCTAAATCTGTAGCAAGTGCATTTAGATGGAACAGCACTGGTCTCCCAAATGCAATAGTCATCATAATTTAACAACATAACCTCACGCCAGAAGTTTATTAATTTGTTCACTATGACCAGACTACCAGATAATGATATTCATGACCATTAACCCTGTTCCTATTCACAAAACTCCAATTAAACTGAAAATTTACTTTTACGTGCCTTATATGGCACAACTCGCTTGCTTTAATACTCCGTACAATGTGCTGCACACAGTGCATGACGTAGGGGAATCTTAAAAAAACGCTAAAATCAAGGTGCCCAGAAATCACATACTAGCAACCCTCAACATAAATGCTAGCTTATAACTCCAACTTTGTTCTTATAGCTTCTGGTTGAACCGCAGGCCCAAGTGAAGCCAATTTAAATTGCTACGCATTGCTGCAGGAATCTATCATGTCTGACGTAAACTATGTTCAGGGAGACGGTTCCCAATATTCGTCTTCTAGGGAGACGTTGAACTAAATTCCGGTTCGTTGTGATGCACGCATGAAGTAAGGCACGTCGGAAGTGGCTTGTAGGATTAAACCGACATCACCACCCCACAAGGCTGATGGGGAACCAGCAGAGAGTAGGCTGACAGGCATACCCTGAATAGATGTACTTCTAAATTGTAATTATTGAATCGGATGATTCTGAATGGATGCCTCCAACGTGGGCGTGTTCAGCGGTCCTGCGCGTACCGTGCCGGCCCTTACATGTGCTTACGAACAGCATATGCCTCTGTGGCCTACACGGATAAATGGAGGTGTTTGTACATGAGGGTGACTTTTTACCTTTCATGTAAAGAGGCGAAACAACGCGGAGGGGAAGAACGCTCGACACAGCAGCCGCAAAAGAGTAGATCTCAAGAGCAATTTTCATACATCAAGCCATAAAAACCTACATCGACATTTATTTTGGCTAGGAATTGAAAACGCTCTCTTTTTACCGCATAATTCATCTATGAAGCATGCAGTTCAGGTATTTTAAAAATGCAGGGCATTTCTTTATGTGAGGTATTAACATTTGTGTGGCACTCACCTTGGGATAGGGGTACCGCCGGCTGCCCGGGTACAGAGCACCTGTGAAGATCGGTATCTCCATGCTGGGCACCGTGGTTTCATTGATGGTGATGTAGGCCAGCCTCGTGCCATCGGGAGACCACCAGTGTGTCTTGTACGAGTGCAGTATCTCTTCTGCAACAGCAAGAGAAGAAATAACAGAGCAAATCCCTTGTTGAGGCCCTGTTAAACTTAAAGGAATACATAACCCCAATAAACAATTGTGTCATGTTAGCCAGTCATAGATACTCCAAGCGGCTATTATAGGAACTGGTCTGTCCACAAGATAATCATTATTAATTTATTCAAAAGTGCGACTCTATAATCTCTGGAGGAATGATGTGATGTGCCAATTTTGCATGCAGCACATTTAGATGAATAATGGAACGTAATGTGCCCATTTTTATTTCACAAATCCCTCAAAATTCATATCCACAATTCTTAATGCTGACAGGGACCACACAAAAATAATTTATTTTCAGAGACCTTTCCATTTTCTCAACTCTTGTAACGACTTGGACGAAAATAATGGAATACAGAGAATATCACAGGGTGCTTTCAGATTATGTTTTACTTCACATGATAAAGTGTTGCCCGGCGATGGACCGGCGTCCCGTCGTCGGGTGTATTCCTGCCTTACGCCCTATGTTTCCGGGATAGGCTCCGGCTTCACCGTGACCCTATATAGGATTAAGCGGTTTCAGATAATGAGAGAGATGAGATGAGAGATGATAAAGTGTGACACAATAGTCACTTCTAAAATACAAAGTAATGGACTTAAATACATACTCCAGAGTGAAATGACATTGAAAATTTGAAGAAACTGCACAAAAATATTAAAAACTTTCATTAATTATTTTTCAATACTCACAATCCTGTACAAGGTCGCCAGTGCCTATCCCGGTGCAAGGCGGGGGAATACCCAGGATATGGCGCCAGTACATAGCAGGGTATACTTTTTGGGGCAATTTACTCAGCAGGCCAATTAATCTCGGCAGGAGCGTGTCTTTTGATTGTTGGAAGAAACCAGAGAACCCATCAAAAACTCACGCGGGCATGGGGGCAACACACAAACTTCACACGGAAAGGCACCCGAGCAGGGAATCGAACTCGGGGCCTTTTTGCTGTGAGGTAACAGCGCTACCCATTGCGCCACCCGTGCCGCCCTTAAACACTTTCAGAAGAAAAAAAGTTTCACCATTGGGATTACACAAATGTTTTTTCACAAAAGCTCTGTGGAGTCTCACCGTTTTTCAGCGAGATCCTGCTTAGCACAGTCAACGTTCATGCTCTTGAGCGATGCTCCATGAAAACCTCATCTCATCTCATTGTCTGAAACCGCTTAATCCTATATAGGGTCACGGTGAAGCCGGAGCCTATCCCGGAAACAC
>JAZEWT010000003.1:13780615-13792759 GCA_036362905.1 Mordacia mordax
AACCCGGGACCTTCTTGCTGTGAGGCGACAGCGCTAACCACTGGGCCACCGCGCCACCCAGAACGGAATATCTACACCAACAACATCAAAGTAGATCAATTATAGTAAAACAGTGGCTATAAAACAGCAAATGACATAAAGTAACAGATAAAGTAATGGTTAAACAAATAAGGAAGGAATAAGTGTTCCTGAGAAGGCATAGGTCAACAGCAAGCAATCATTCAAGCACTACAGTGAGCAGCATCAAAGTCCTTGCCAGAGGACTTCAATGACTTATGGAACAAGTGAGCCTTGAGACGGGATTTGAAAATGTCTAGGGACTGAACTGACCGAATTTCGAATGAAATGGCGTTCCAGTGTCTGGGAGCAGTTGAAGGGCGTTCGAGAGTGTGGGAGCAGTACGCGAGAACGCTTTGTCACCCATCGAACGCAGGTGCGTTCTGGGCACATGCAGCAAGCCCGTATTGGAGGATAGAAGTTGTTGTGTTGAGGAGGGTGGCTGAAATAGGTCACAGATGTATGTCGAAGCAGTGCCAGTGAGAGCCTTGTAGGTGACAAGGAAGATCTCGAATTTAATCCTGTATTTAAACGGTACCCATAACTCGGCACTAGGGATATGTGATCGTGGATGTGTGCGCAAATGAGGACTCCAGCAGCCGCATTCTGCACACCATGGAGACGATTGGTCAGGTAGGCAGGGATGCTAGGGAGTAGTGCATTGCAAATGTTGATTCGTGAAGAGATGAAGATGTGGATTAGCTTCTCCGCGTCGGAGGATGATGGATGTTGTGCAATCTGGCTATGTTTATGAGATGGAAATAGGCTACCTACGTGACTTTGTTGATGTGTGTCTCAAAGATGAACGAGGAGTCAAGAATCATTCCTTGCTCAGGATTGCCTTAGCAGTTTTGACGGTCTGGTCGTCAAGAATAAAATGGATGGGTTCACACTTGGACAATTGATACGGGGTTCCGACAAGCAAAACTTCTTTTTTGTCGCCATTTAGTTTTAGGAAATTTAAATTGAGCTAGGCCTTCACAGCTGACAGCGAGGATAACATTAAAAGACCAGACGCATTGGTGGATAGGTTTGCGTGGATTTAGATTTGGATGTCATCGGCATAGCAATAGGAGCTGAGATTGAGGCTGCACAGACTATGGCTAAGTGGTTTTATCTAGTTGCTGAAGAGGAATTGGCCGAGGAGTGAATCCTTCGGAATTCCAGAAAAAACAGGATGGATCTCTGAGTTACCTCCTCCAAGGCTGACAAACTGCTTCAGGAGAGAGGTAGAAACGCAGCTCGTGCATGGCACAGCCGGAGACCCCTATGCCCTACAGTCACTCCAGTAAGGTAGGGTGGTCAACGGTATCAAAGGCTCTGAACTAAGATTGGAAGGGATCGAGGAGATCATTGTTGAGGACATTTTTCTGGAGTTGCATGGCTTCTGCACGCTCATGGTCCTTAGACAGGAATGGTAAATTGGAGATGGGGTGATAATTATCAGGGATGTTGCAAAGCCAGTTTTTTTTAGGGCTAACTGTCGCACATTTGAACAGTGGGGTGACAATACCAGAGCAAAGTGATTTATTGAAGAGATTAATTGGCAAGGAATTTGAAATTTGTCTGGATGAGTTTGGATGGGAAGGGATCCAGGGAGCAGCTTGTAGGATGAGATCTGGTAACTAATGAAGAGACATCAGATTCCATTTATTCGGAAAATTACAGGAGGTATGAGATCAGGGTAAGAGATGTAACAATTGGTGAAGTATTGGTTGGAGGTTGAGCTTGGGTAGAGATGTGATTGGTTTTGATTTTATCTGAAAAAACTAACTTAACTGATCCACATTGTCTTTATTAATGAAGAGAGGTGAGGGTGAGTGACTGCTTGGGTGAAGGAGCCGATGGATGGTTGAGAAGAGGATATTGGGCTTGTCCCTGGTAACAGCTAAGATGTTGGAAAAGTGGTTTGTACAGGCACAATCAAGTACCTTCCAGTAATGATTGAGCTGGTATTTATATATTTGAGCATGGACGGTGAGGCCAGCTTTTCTCCAAGTCCGTTTGGCCCTGCGTGCATTCACCATGAGGTCCTGGAGTTTAACAGTATAGCTGGTGGATTGTTTTCCATCGTAGATATGGCATGATTTGAAAACATCCAGTATGCGTGATAGCGAGCTATTGTAAGTTTCAATTGTCACATTAGAGGCACAATGAGCCGATGCAGAGAGTGATGAACTGTTGATTGAAGTGGTGAATAAGTCTGGATTGATAACGTTAAGATTTTTTAAATGGATTTGGTGCTCTGTGATGGAAATGGGTGGCGGTACCTGAAAATCAAACCACATAGCGGAGTGAACAGACTGACCATGATCAGTGACAGCCAGGTTGATTACAGATATGCCCCTTGAGACAAGCAAGTCGAGAGAATTGCCAAATCTGTGAGTGCAGATGTCACGTGTTGAATGAAGCCAACTGAATTGAGAGTGGCCATGAGATGCCGTGCAAGGGAGCTCTTTGGTAAGTCAACATGGATGTCGAAATCGCTAAGCATCAGGATCCTCTCAGAACTAGAGCATGGCTTAGAAAGCAGCTCAGACAGTTCATTGACAAAATAAGTGGAGGCTCCACGTGGGCGGTAGAGCAGGACCAACTTCACAGGTTGAGCCGACCTCCAATCTAGGGGCATATGCTCGAATGAATGGAAGGTTGGCGATGGAATCGGACGAATGTCAACAGCAACATGGTGGAAAACGGCAGGGCTACCACTGCGACAATGTTAACGAGCCTTCTGATGAAGTGCAATGTCTCGTGTTTGAGTCTGATTCGTTGTGCAAAAAACATCTTGCTAGGTAGAACAGGTCCAGATTTTTGTCCAAGATCAGCTCAGCAATGAGTGGGACTTTATCGGTGTTCAGAGAACGCAAATAAAGCAGGGCAGAGTTGGTTTGATTTGCAGACAATCTGCATACTGGAGGGGAACTGACCAATGGTATTGTCTACAACCAATGCTCACCTGCAAAAGGCCAAATTTGTTCCTTGCTTAGCTGTTAATATGTAGGTGATAACACAGGGATGGGGGTAGGGAAATCAGTCATTGGCAGGTTAATGAGCCTTTTGTATCCAGGATGTAATGAGGGTGGCGAATTATTGCCATCTGACACCATATGGCAAAAAGGTTGGGGGATAGTGGGATCACCTACACACGTGTAGCTCTCCTGAGCTACGCGTGTGTAGGTGATGATGGTTGAGGTGCTGATGTAGCAAATGGATTATGGATGAGTAGTTAGGTAGTGAGGTAACATCAAGTAGTGTCAGTCAGCATTGATACCTGCTAAATCCTGCACAGGGCCATGAAGGGCCGGAGCCCACCCTGGCAGCAAGAGGGCACAAGGCGGGGCCACACCCAAGATGCAACACCAGTACATCACAGGGCACCTCAAAAGAGAGCAATTTACTCCACACAGAGAGGCACTCGAACCGAGAGCCGAACCCAGCGCTCTCCCACTATGAGGCAGCAGCATTGCCCAACACACTCCCCGTACCACCGTTTGTCACTGTAGTTTAATGGAATTATTAACTCATGGTGGATGGTGAATGACGGTGAGGAGAGTAGTGAGGAGAGTCGTGATAGTTAAGTGAGTGTGGCGAGAAGTGATGAGTGGTAAGAGTTGAGGAGGAGGATGCGAAGTGTGTATCAGAGGATGGTTTAGTGTGGTTAGGAGATGGTGAAGAAGGTACGAAGGTAATGAAGAGAGAGTGAGGTAAAAATGTGAAAGTGGTGGCATGCTTGAAGATGTCAGGATGTGTTCTAAAATGTGAGGAAGATGAGAGGATGACAAGATGAATTTAAAAGTGAAGAAGGTAAGTGAGATACTGTTGTGTGGTTAATGAGGTGAGCAGTTGGTAAGGAAGACAGTGTAGAGAGGTGGCAAGGTGAGGGATGGAAGGGTTGGTCAATGGGGATAAGTAGATAAACAGATCAGGAGGTCATTAGGGGTGAGCGGGATGAGAAAGGTGAGGGTGAATGTGGAGGTGAGCTACAAGGTGAGTGAGGTGCCAGCACTAGCATGACGATGGCGACTGCTGCTACTGCGAGGTGAGGCTAAGGCTTTTCTGTTATGGTTTGTCGAGCAGGCCCCAAAAGTTGAGACCTAAAATTATCGATTAAAAATTATATATTTGAAAAGAATAGAAATAAAACCGGAATTACAAGAATAACAAACATACTCATATATACTCATAAAAACTCGTTATCTGGCATTTCCAACAGTGGTGTTTCCAACAGCGGCTAAAAGCCTGCGACATTGGCCTTGCGATGTTGTTGTTGATATGCCATTCAAATGTTGTTGTTGACATGCCGTTCTCTCCACAACTCTGTGCAGAGCTTTTACTGCATTTAGATTGGATATTATTCATGCACAACACATTTATGTATGTTGTATAAGTAAATTTATAAAATAAAGAATGTTAAAATAAAAAAAACTTAATGTGGAAATTCCACCAGAGGAATGTAACATTTCCATCACTAGTTTTAGACTAGCTAGCCCATTGAAGAGCCCAATGAACAGCATGCAATTGTTGGTTATGCATGTAAACATTGGGTAGTAAAAAAACAAATCACACGACATATATATATATAAAGTATATACCTATCCAAGTACATATACATGGCTGTTTTATTTTAAATGACTGATTGAAGTTGGGGTGATATGGCATTTGAAAGAGAATGGACTCTGCCATGCCTAAACCATAAGGCCATATGCTTTGTGTTGCAAAGATAAAATACTTCTCAGAGAAGCCTGTCTAACGGTTGCAGGATCAGGTGAATAAGTGACCTATTCATAAAAATGCACAGTCTCCCGTGGGAGTGCTCAGGAGCAATCTCTCAGTACCCCTGCACAGTGTATAGTCTGACAGTTGCCATTTAAAGCACAAGAATACAAACACACCAAATGCCCAGAGTACATTTGTGCTTACAGCTCTATTTCATGGCACTGTTTGATTTTAAATAACACCATTTGCAGGATGTTCATTCATTTCACGAGGTTGCATTGCACCAATTATACTGAAAGTGCCTGAATACGTTATTTCCTCAATATTTTATGTACACTCTAAAATTAAAAACCTTCATGCAAAAAATAATTCTATGAATAAATTCATCGATTGTGAGTATATGTGATTATAATTGTATTAAACAAATGAACTCTTACAATGCAAACAAGTAAACTATTGCAGATATTGTGTTTTTGATAAATGAGAAATAAATGTTTAAATTCTAACAACACGAGCTGTTCTCGTCGCCCCCTTCTGAAATATGCTTCTGAAAATGCAGGTAATTATTGAGCTACATAAAATGCCACATTGTGCTTTCAACCACCTTAAATACAGATGTGGGTATTTATTTTGCATTTCCCTTCAAACCATACAAATAGTCATGATAGCAACATCCCAACTCAACCTTATTTCTTTATATTTGAGGGTGTGTGTGTGCAGTCATCAGTGAATGGGCTTAGACATCAAGCTCTGAGAATACAAAAAATTGAATACGTCAGGAAAAGCAATGTTGTTTTATGTATGAACCCACAAACTTGGAAATGCTCGTCCCAAATAAGCAGCAGTAGTCCACACTTTATTTACCCACATAAAATTCACCACGGACAATGTAACCCTAGTAACCCCCTCTTCCTGTGACAGTTGTTGGAGGTATTGCTATGCTGACTTCCAACCTTTCCACTTTCAAAGCAATAGATGCCAAATTTGTGTGGTGGCATGGTGCCGCAAAAAATGTCATTGGTATTGGTCAGAGTTCGAGAGATACGTTTGATACGCGCACACAAAGGGATGACAAAATTTAGGAGCACCGCGGCCTCTTGACCTAAAAATCAATCCCAGGCGGGATATTGTGGCCCTCGGTTAGAACTGAAAATTTCATCATGATTGGTGAAATGGTGCAAGGGCTATCGAGTGTGTAGACTGGGGACTGATTACTCCCTGTACATCAATTTTGCAGCAAAAGAAAGTCCACTGCAGTGTGGAGAGGCCAATTGCTGTGTGTAACGCTGATACACACAGACTACATATGGATGAATATCGTTTCGTGAGTAAACGACATATAACACTTTTATTAAAACCAGCGGCAATCGTGAGGGAAAATGTTTTAAACATTACATGACAAATAGTTGAAGTAGCAGAGTATCCGTCCTGTATCAGCGTTTAAGTTGTTATATATTTTCGAACCTGGTATCCTCAGTGCAAACATATATACACAAAACACGACAGAATAATGCATCATATGAGTGAAATTATCAAGTAACATATGCTCCTATTATTATTCGAGAGCAGCCAGAGTGAGGGACCGTTGAACAGTATTTGCGCATGTGGCACAAAGAATGACTAAGTATAGACTGAGGATTAATAACGGTGATAGCGTGAAGATCAAGTCAAGGGCCTGTTCAGGAGTAGCAGAAGAGCAGCAAAACAAGAAACCTCCCATCGATGAGCATCGATAAAGCAGTGTTTTTACAAATAAAAAACAAACTCTAACTTACATGGGAATGTTTTTTTTACCAGTGCAATACACCACTCGTGCATATTTGTTTAATATCGTTTAAACTGCGTCATTACCACGTTGATGCTGTTAACTGGCGACAAATAACGTGAGCCTCAGTCAAAGAAAACCAGTTGCAAAACAACCTCATTACCTTTGCGCTGAGGCACACGTTTGGTTTAACAAGGTTGTTAAGCCTCAAGACCTGCTTTTCACCTTAATTGTGTCAACCGTTCCTGTCCTCCAAAAAGAGCAACTCTTCTCATACACTGGGCTATAAAACGCTACATCAATCGATGGGTTGTTTTTTTACAAAAACATGTACAACAAGTTAACACGTTCATATTTATCTTCCAGAATACATATTAGCATCCATACCGGTATAAAGATACTTCATTACACTGTAAGAAGAAAACCCAAATTAACAACTCTAGGAGATACAGTATGTTTATTCATAACCAGTGTTGGTGTGGCTCTGAAAGAGCGTAAATTATTCATGGCACGAGAAAAGTAGAAAACGCTATCGATTCCTTATCGTAAGTCGTTTTATTCTGTGCCTTACTCTTTAATTTAAACTGTGTAAACATACATTTATGAAATAATCACATCGCAAATCATGACGATTTATGTGCAAGTTGTACGCTGTGTTTGTAAAGTCAAAATAAACATGCACTGGAACGTTGCTAGCGGCTATATCATAATGTAGTGAAGCATCAACATAACTCTTTTTTTAATTTTAATTTTGGATGCAAAAGACATTCATAATAAAAGCAGCAGAACTAATGAAACCTGCATTTTAATATACAGCGAGCATCTGCTTAAGTGCATTAGCATGTTACTATTGCACTGAAAACTCAGCTTTTTTACAATAATAATATTTGCATTTTTAAAGCGCCTCTCACCCGAGAGTTACAAAGCGCTGCACAGAGCTGTGGAGAGAATGGCATATCAACATCAGAAGAGATAATGAAGTAAAATAATGACTAAATCAATCAAGGACATATAATCAAGCACTTGCCATCCAAATGATTGAGTCGTCCATTTGTTCATTAAATATATCGTTTATTTCTACAACTTGAAACGCTAAAACATTTAAGGCACACCAATGAACTCATTTATGTATCTTGTTACGATGAAACACATTTGAACTCATCAGGGAAAGGCCAACATTGATTTTACTGCATAGGGAGTGATTTGGGACGCGATCAGCATGCACAATTCAGGGTGACTGCGATTCGATTCCAGACCCTGGTAAAAAAATGTATTGACATAGTTTTCCAACGTTCGATCAATGAGAATTGCTCTTTGTCTTTTTCGGAATAGCCATATCGAGTGTTTCTCCTGTCTCTTTCGCGAAACAGTTCTTGAGAGAAATCCTCGTGGTACAGAAAGTCAGTAGAAATCAAACAATATTTTAATGTCATCTGGGCCTCTTCGAGGTCAACTCAGCTTAAATAGCTATTCGCACACAGTTGCACTCAATAGCACACTGTGCTACGAAACCCAGCGACCCAGATTCAATTCTCGCTCCAGCGAACATCATTGACGAATAACTGAACTTGTATTGTGCCTTCCTTAGATCGACATAACCTCAAATAAGTACCTGACACTATGTGCAAACATTGCAACTGGGTAGAAAAATGAGGCCAGGCATAGCGCTGGCCACCCACCCCCTATTATAATGTGCCAGCTTTCATAAGTGCTCATTAACTAATAACAGACGCTCAAAAAACCATTAAGTATAAATTGGTGATCTTTATCTCTGCTTATCCTGTCCATTAGCATGCCGTGCCAGCATTAGGAGGTGCTCGCTAATTGCCCATGCCCGACAGTTTATGCATCTGAATGAGGCACTGTTTCGTATTTTTTGCTGCTGCCCACCGAGTCACTGCGTGGATGCCATGGGATGACACCAACATCAAGTGAAAGTGCAAGCGCTGTGCGTTGGCACGCGAAGGCGTTCATATAAGGCTCTGCAACGATCAGGCTGGCGCCACAGTTACCTGCGACTGTGGCACACACGTGCTCGAAAATCCCCATAGTTTTGTACAGAATAATGCACACTCCTCGCAGAATGGACTAATTCACGAATCGGTGTCCTAAGACATTTAGGACAATTCACTTTAAATGTACTTTCCTCCGTTCATTGTTAAAGTGGCATTTGGGAAGTTAAAATATATTTCCAGGAATATTTGATTACCTTTAATTTCAAGGCTTTCGTGACCAATGTTATCAATAGCTTCCATTGTTTGGGTAAGGTCAAGTCACAGCGTCCCCATATAAGGAGATTGTAACGGTTACTCTTTTTTCTGAAGCGAACCCGACTCACGTCGGTACGGGGTTGGCTGATGATGCTGATTGCAATTATCAGCGAAACGTGGTATTTCATTAATAAATGCTGTGAATTTGCTCTTCAACACACCGGTGTGCTGAGATGGTGAAGAATTGGCACGTTTGGTCAACGTTGACATACTTTACTGTCTGTTGTCTGCTGGTGGAGGGTTTAAGATAACATTTTTTACGTGACTTAACCCAAATAAAATGGAATGTATTGAAAATATATGAGTAATGTCACATTCCTGGTAGTCTGCTGGGAGTTTAAAGTATTAAGGAAAAGAATGAAATGTGGTTTTGCCATTGAACCACAGTCTTTTCACACTGGCATTTGAAATAATGAATGGTCTTAAATGTAGAATACGTCCAAATATTTTTGACATTATTAATATCCAGTAGATAGTGTACAATACTGTTTCTGTGAATCAGAATTACTGGCTTTTGTGTTCATGTGACAATCACGTATGCTTTGTGTTCATGTGTTCAGCTCAGTATCAGTAGCTACTTAATTCTGTATAGGGTCGTGGGGGTCTGGAGCCTATCTCGACAGAAATAGGCACAAGGCGGGGCTATATCCAGGATATGACACCAGGATATCGAAGGGCACTTTGTATGGGGCAATGTACTCAGCAGTCAAATTAACCTAGGCAGCTATGTGTCTTAGGACGGTGGTAGAAACCGGAGAAGCACACGGACATGGCGAGAACACGCAAACTCTACACAGAAAGGCACTCGAGCCAGAAACCAAACCCAGTACCTTTTGTGCTATAAGGTGACATCACTACTCACTGTGCCACTGTGCCACCCGTGTTCATCCATGACAAACCGAATTTTATATGAAAAATAGATTATTTTTTCAGCTCTATATTTTGAAAGTTCACGTTTTCACGCATTTGACATACGACTTAGGCAATAACGAAAACATTGTGATGAAAATGTCTTTGCCATATGCAGAAAATATTGTTTTAAAGGCTAAAGCTAACGCTCTAATTTCAAACGATGACGTTTCAGACCATTATATTGTTAAATCAGGGTACGCCTCTGGAAACACTTCCAGTCTGTGTAATTAGGTTGAATGTGTATGTATGAAACAATGTGAAAATGGCGATGAGGGTAAGATGATTCCATCTATTAATAGCTGAATACGCATCATTTAATTATTTTGTCTTACCTGCTTCTGTGAGTGACATTGATTAAAAGAAAATAGTCTATTGTATTGTAATGATGTAGGTTGTATCAAATGTTTCATCATTTCTTTTATTTTTATGTTGAATGCTGAGAACAGATAATTACAACAAACATTATCAGTGATAAAAGTTTCTCACACATACAACTTCATTACATTTGTCTCTCATCTCATTATCTGAAACCGCTTAATCCTATATAGGGTCACGGTGAAGCCGGAGCCTATCCCGGAAACATAGGGCGTAAGGCAGGAATACACCCGACGACGGGACGCCGGTCCATCGCCGGGCATTGCGGGACAATTTTAGTCTGCGAGCCAATCAACCTATCCAGGAGCATGCTTTTGGACTGTGGGAGGAAACCGGAGTGCCCGGCGAAAACCCACGCGGACACGGGGAGAGCATGCAAACTCCACACAGAAAGGCACCGGAGCCGAGAGACTCGAACCCGGGACCTTCTTGCTGTGAGGCGTCAGCGCTAACCACTGGGCCACCGCGCCACCCTCATTACATTTGTGATGTTAGTAAATATATCGATCGCCCAAACAAATGCTACAAATACTGAACACTTGAATTTGTTAACAATAAACAGTGCACTGCACCGCAATGATATACAGCACAGTGATTCAATTTGACCTAGGACCGATCACAAAGTTTATGTCCAATTGCTTAGCCCTGGGCCAATCTGCTCAATTGTTTGTGTCTGTCAAATGGCATCTATAACATCAAATCAAAGTTCAGGTATCTCTTTGCTCAAACAAGCATTGGGTAGTGCTTACCTCCATTGGCAGCCCTGAACCACAGGTCAATATTGTGCTTGCTTTGGCGGGGTTCATTTTGTCCATACGACACCCGTTGTTGATGTCTCACAAGGTATGAGAATTGTTCTTCAGAGTTGCTGTTTAGAGATAGCCGTGTCGAGCTCTCCTCCTCTAACACGGCAGGCGGAACGTCGTGCAGGAGCGGCTCAATGCTCGATACGGCCACCGTGAAAGAGCAGTTCTTAACAGCAATTCTCTCACAAGGCTTCTCGTCAAACGACTACCGATTTCAGCAGAGGAAAGAAGCAACTGCAACATTGGGTGACATCAACGACGATGGCCACGATGACATCCTCACCTAGAATTCGTTTAATACATTGCTAATTGATGTTCGTTATGTTAATTGAAGAAAATATGTTTTTCAGCTGATGAGAGAGTTTGTGCAGCCGACTGCCGATGCATTTTGAGTCTCGTGGAAATGCGCTGCTTCACAACCATACGTCTATGTGTTTCAGTATTCACGAAGCCAAATGCCATGCAAAGTGAAAATGAAAACTATACTTTGAGCACGTGCAGAAAGGGCACACGGAGAACAGTGTTTACTGTAAAGGTATATTCAAGTAACACATGCTATGTGGGATATACAGAAAGATAAAAAAAAGTTCATGTTTTATAACTGCTGATGTATGATTTGAAAAGGTCATACTATTTATTAGTTGGCGACGCACAAGTTGATTCAAACAAGACGTGCCAAATTTTATGATTAACTCTTACCAAGAATAAAGTAATATTTGTTCCTTCATGAAAGGAATTAACTTCTGAATAAAAATAATGGAACATATATTTATTTAGTTTACAATACATCAAGGACACTCAGGTCTATGGCATTATGGCACAAAAACTCCAAGCAAGTCTCTCTTTAAAATTATCTTGAGACTAAATAAGTCTTTCTGGGAATAGACTAATGAATCGCTTTGCAACATAAAAAAATTAAATCTGTACTGATGTCACTTTCCACAGCTCGATGTACGAGAATTGCTTTGCCAAGTTGTGAGATGAACCATCATGAAGGAGAGATTAAGGAGCCATTTACATGCTATCCCGAAAGAGCAGCTGTTGAGGGCAATTTTCCATAAAATATCTTGTCGTTGATATGCTTTTCTATATGGGAATGTTATTTGTATACACTGTACAAACAAAATCCAAAAGCTATGAAAATAACTGTTCAGCTCATGGACAGTGCAATGTTTTGAATTGATGCAAATGTAACCGGTGGCTATGGTAATGAGTTGTACATATGCATGGTCGCACATTAAAA
>JAZEWT010000003.1:13800117-13814610 GCA_036362905.1 Mordacia mordax
GCAGCATGTTTTTTTGGACTGTTGGAGGAAACCGGAGTGCCCGGCGAAAACCCACGCGGAGAGCATGCACCCGAGCCGAGATTCGAACCCGGGAACTTCTTGCTGTGAGGCGACAGCGCTACGCACTGGGCCACCATGCCGCCCGTGTTTGTATTATTGAATGCGTTATTGTAGTCAACACAAATAGAGATCTTTCTTCATTTGAATTGCCCTTCTGAAAGCATTCGGATGATAAAAATGGCATTTCTCGTACCTTGATCTTCAACAAAACCTCATTGAACTTTTGTGAACTCTGCTTTTATTCTGTTTCTGACTGAGCATCAACACTTTTTATGGGATCTTTGTTACATGGCTCATTAGACTAATGGTTCTATGAAGGTCACATTCAATAGCGCCAGGTTTTTTGAGAGTGCAATAAAGATTGATTTACTGAGATCCACAGGTTTCTCTCCACTTTCATAAATCTCGTTGATAATTAAACATCAATAGATTCCATTTTTTGGGTTAGGTCATGTAAAATAATGTTTGTCGTAAACCTTTCACCACCTGCCAACAGCCAATCAGTAAAGTATGTCAACGCTAACAAAACGTGTCAGTTCTTCACTATTTCAGCACAAAGATGTGTTGAAGAGCAAATTATCATAATTTTAAATGAAATACGACGTTTCACTGATAATTGCAATCAGCATCATTAGGCAACCCGTACCTACTTGAGACGAGTTCGTTATAATATAGGCACATCCTGAAGCGAACTCGTTGATAATATACCTTTTTCAAACATTTCATTTGTTCCACTGCTATTTCATCTGCTCTGCAGCTTTGTTGTTTTTCATTGTATGAATAACTGTTCTTACTTCTGACAAGGAGTTTCAAACCAATCATTCAATTTTTTAATCGATGGCTTTCCTTCTCGGTTGTTTGTAAAACAAATCTTTAATATATTCCATCCATCTCTTCAAAACTTGCGTTCTTTTTATGAGTATGTCACCATTTTTAGCTTTTATGCATCCCCTAGCAGTGTACCCTCCTTTACCTGTGATTGTCTTTGAAATTCCTATACAATGATGACATGTTTGTTCTTTCACTTTTCTATTTATGTGCATTGTTCATTAAGCCAATTTTCTTTTTCTATCTTGCATAATGATTGCATTTTATAATCCAGTATCCGATACGCTGTCATGTTACGATTTTAAATCTTTCTTCTGCCATTCATTAATTCCAGGATCTCCTCCATCATCAATTTCTGTATATTTGTTGTACTTTTTTACCCGGTTTAACTTGCATTGGGGGATGTGTGTATTGGTTAGAATCTTTGAGCACAAAATTAAAGCATTTCCGATAAGGCTCGAGAGCTGAAATTTTGCACGCAGGCATAACTCGGATGACAATGTAATCCATTGAAAAAAGTTTAAAGACCGGTGACAAGCCGATCCTGGGCCCGCCATAGAAACGATCCTTTCTCTGTTAGGGATCATAGCGAGCAGCCGCTGCGGGGTGAGGGGCGCGCGGGGCGGGGGGGCGGCTCCGATTGGTGGGACTCGGAGGCTCGCTGGACGAGCCGCCTGATTGGCCGTGCAGCGGGCGATAAAGTTTAAAGCACTAATAATAAAGAGTTAGAACAATGACAAGAGTTCCAGTGGGGGGGGAGGGAGATCGGAATTGAACTCAATTTTTAAATTAGGCTAGAAGGTAAAAATATAAAGACAAAGCCCCCCCTCCCCCCCGTGTAGTCTTTAAGGAAATATCGGGGACAAGTGTTGTTAACGAGCAGCGCCTTTAAAGCGAAAATATACAACAACAACGTCATTCACCACTATGTGGCCGTGACGTCCACACGTCATCTGAGCCAGGCCAGGTGCACTTTGAAGCCACGTGAAGTATCGAAGGCTCGCTAATAGGAGGTCGCGGGACATTTCCAGGTGCCATGAGCTAAGACGAGTGGCCGACACACAACCTGCGTTCCCCACGCTGCCAACTCGCTGTGTTTTATCCGCCAGGCGCTCCGCTCGCTGTTGTGAGCGTCGCTCCTCTGCCCTCCGTTGTTGTTGGAGGGCGACTGCCTCCGACTGCCCCGTAGCGTCCTCCACCATCCTCCTCTACAGAGATCGATGGTTAAACCGCCGGTACCAATTTTTACCCGCTTTTATTTAACTTACATTGGGGGATGTGTGTAATGGTTACAATCTTTGAGCACAAAATTAAAGCATTTCCGATCAAGCTGGAGAACTGCAATTTTACACGCAGGCATAACTCAGATGACAATGCAATCTTGTGAAAAGTTTGAAGACTGGTGACAAGCCAATCCTGGGCCCGCCATACAATCACTATTTATAACGGTTATTGGTAATTTTAAATAGACTGGGTTAAAACGAGGTCACTTATGAACATACCTAATCACGCTACTTTGTTTATATTAGAATGCAAATCAATTAATTTAAATTTCAATAACTTAAGTACATTCAATACGATATAAAGTGAACACAAAGTGCAATGAAGACAAAGTTTCCTACTTTTTCTAGTCTTAGCCATGTATTGCTTGATGTATACTTATAGTTGATGAGAAGTACACTTTAAGTAAACTTTTGACAAGAGATCAGTTTAACTTGTAATCAGGAAGAGCTCGCAAACCCTCAATTTCCTTGAGAGCTTCTTGGTTGAAAACGTTGTTGTTTGTGAGTTTAGCGCAATCTTACTCCTCAAGACGAAGTCCTTCCAACGACCTGACACACAAACAATAAATGGCTAAGACTAAAAAAAGTGGAAAGTAAAATAGGATAAAATTTAAACTTTTAAATGACCCGCTTTTACTGCACTCAAAAATGGAAAATAATTTTTTTTTAACACAAAATCAATCTATCTAGGGATACAGACTAAAAGCGGTGGCCAAACACTGCCTGTATAAGACTACAATAATCTCTTCTTTTAATGAAAACCTTTAAACCATACTGATATTGATAACTGAGAGTTGTTCCTTTTACAAAACTAGAAAAACACGTATTTATGACTGTAATAATTAAAATGTAAATCTCCCTGTATTATCAGTCAATCGCAAGTCACATACTGTCAGTGTTTGGCCACCCACTTTTAGTCTGTATCCCTAGATAGATTGATTTTGTGTTCAAAAAATGTATTTTCTACTTTTGAGTGCAGTAAAAGTGGGTCATTAAAAAATATTTTTTATCCTAGTTTATACTGGTATAACCTGTTTGGCTTTTCCAACCGATGTTTAAACAGTTCCCATTTCGACATATTTCCTTCTTCCTCAAGTTCTTGACATCGTTCTTAAACTGCTGTTGTGTATCATCCTCGAAAGAAATCGTTTTCCATTAGAACTTTATAATCGAGCTTCTTTGTAGTTTTTGGTTGTTCACGTTTCTTGAGCCTTACATTTAATGGCGCAAACTACAGGTACATGGTCACTTCCACAATCAGAAACTGGGTACGAGTTTGATTGTTGAACTGTATTCCTGAATATTTCGTTGATAGTCTTGTAATAAATTTGATTTTTACATTTATTTCCGGGTCTTTTCCAAGTGTACCTTCTTCTCAGATGGTGCTCAAGCTATGTTTTCGTAATAACAAGACCATCCTCAACACACCAATCTATCAATTTCTCTCCTCTAATTTTTCTCCCCAAACCCATAAGGTCAAACAATATTATAAATTCCTTCACTTCCAACTTTTGCATTCAGATCACCCATCATTATCACTACCTCTTGTGGTTTACACTGCTTCTTCGCTTTATCCAGATCTTCTTATAAATACTCAATATCTGCTTCTTCACTTTCTGCTGTAGGTACATAAACTTGTATCACTAATATATTGAATGGTTTAGCATTTATTTTTAGCAGCATAATTCTATCAGATAATGCCCAAAACCCATGCAGACACTTTGAGATTTTTTTTCATCCAATATTAAGCCAACACCTTTTTCGTGCCTCTGACCTGAAAAACAATAATGTTCACCTCCTGATATAATCATTCCCTCATCTTTCCAATGCGTTTCACACATAACTAGAAAATTGATTTCCTAGGTATGTATCTTTTCAGTATACATACTTATATTTTCATTCCCTACTTTATATTGTCCAAATGTTCGATTTCATTTAGGGTTCTAACGGTCCAAGTTGCTATTCTAAATGTTTTTTTTCGTGCGAACAGTCGCAGTCTGACGGTCTGGAGTCACCTGTCGTCCTTGACCTTCCTTACCGGGTGAGGTGTCCACACGATTTATAGTGCGGACCCCCTTCACGCCGTTGTGGTTTGCAGCAAAAAAAAAATTCCATTGTTTGTCCTGGTAAAATCCTGCAGTAGGTTGCCACTTCTTTCTGCAGGTTGCAGTTTTTTGATAACTGAATCAGGTCTCCTCTGCTGTTGTCCCAGTAGTGCTGGGCATATGCCAGGCGAGATGATCCACAATCCTGCGCCCCTAATGGCTTCAACCGTAACTCTGGTCAGAGAGGCTAGTGGGTGATCTGCCTGTTCAGGAGCAACCCAGAGACCACAGTAACCAGAGGGTACCTGTCTCACGAATACCCTGACAGTTGGGACTGCCTTACTGTGGGATGTCGTTTAACGTCATACCCAGGACATCTGGGTATGGCGTCATTTATTCAGGCAAATTAACCTAGGCAGCATGTCTTTGTACTGTGGGAGAAAATCAAGAGTATCCAGTCAAACCGACGTGGACATGCGCAGTACACGCAATCTGAGCCTATATTAGAATATACGATTATATTGAAACTGGAGTGGCCAAAGGAACACACCGATATGCAGGGAGACCACTAAAAATAAAATCTCACGCAGATGGGTCAGCAACCCACTTTATGTACTACCATCTACTGGCCATTATGCGACTCTGCATGTTGTAGCCTCAATCACAAGATGACTTGTGTGTTCCACCAACCCTGCCTGAAAAAATCTGGCCTACAGATGTACAACAGACAGTAAAGCAATGGTAAACGACAGTAAAGCAATGGTAACACACACAGCAAGGTAAAACTTTTCAATAATTACTTTATGTACTATGACACAGTGACATTGATAACAGGTTGAGAGTCAAGGCAGTGTTTCCTGGGGGTGGTGTGACTTGATGGAAAGTAGGGGTAGATGAGCACTGAATGGCAAGATAGAACAAGGCCATAAAGAATATTCAAGACTGAGATTTACTGGTCTGTGCACTGGTAAATGGAAATCCAGTGAAGGCGCCTAAGGGTCAGTATATTGTAGTGCATTTTATGGGTTTAGCCATGGTCCCCGAAAAAGCATCCCATACATAAAATGCTAAAATATGAAATAAATACACCGGATATACATGGTCGTGAATTGTGAGGTTTCAGCGTGTGCGGTCATTGGGCATACATCACGTTTTTTCTCATTTGTAAACCTGTTTACTGTACTAAAAATGCTCAAAAGCCAAAAGCAATTCGTTTTTTTTCTCCCTGTGAGTGTAATATCACGTGCAATATCTTCACATTTGTTATTGAGTGTCGATCTCTTGAGCCAATGTGTCGATCCCCGCTGTCTAGTAGGGATGCAATTGGTTGTTCGAATTAAAAAGTCCTAAGGCGATGTTTTTGCCTTTTTGGCATCTCCCACATCAGCTACACTTCATATTTAGTCTCATAACGCTTATATACATTTCCTGCACGTGGCAGCCCTTAGGAGCAATGCTGGGGTAAGCAACTGCCGATGCTACACTCTTGAATCCTAATGAGCAAAGTAATGGCCACTCAGTGCGTGACAACCGTTATATACAATACGGCGGTGAGTAACCAGCAGATCACACTGTAGAGCTTGAATCGGTGCCTAACAAAGTATTTACAACAACATCTTGACATCTACCAGAATTGAAGCCATGTGCTGTGTTCAATGACTAAAACATGTAAATCTGCAATTTTGATTCAAAATGCTAATTCCTAGAATATAAATGTATGTATTGCTTAATTTCAAATGTGTGAACTCATTTTATTTTAACGCATATATTCGTATTCCACGAGGGTCTATGGTGACCTAACCAAACTCAATTTCCTATAAGCTTCAGACAATCGTGATCGATGCAAGAAATGACTTAACATGTCAATAAATTAGTGATGTTAATGTGCAGAGACAAAGACATATTTTACCATATTTGTGATCTACCTATACCATAGTCTCCACTGTATTGCATTTATAACCAACAGGAATTATACAGCATTACTATAGATAGACTGCTGCACTTGGGGGTAAATATCTCTCTTGCCAGCTGCTTTGACTGCTGCCAACTGCTATGACTCTCTATAGTAAGGTTTTGATGTAGCCCAGAGTTGAGATAGATGTTAATTATTTCATCAGAAAGTACAAGTGAGCTTGCAAGCTTTAGATGCGGAATTCATGCGACACGACTAACGTACGAACTGACCAATGTAAAAACGCATAAAACCAGACGGATACTATCTCACAGCAATAATATGTACATATATGAAACTCAAGTAAATAGCTACATTTAAGATTACAACAGGTTTCACCGTATCTGGCGATTATGCAGGTGTTAAGATCTTAACACCTGCATAATTGCCAGGCAATTATGCAAATGTTAAGATCCCAAACACCAAAATAGACACATTTTGCAATGCGTCCAGTTTGCAAAAGCCACACATACTAGTGGCAAAGTATGCAAACAAGTAGCTTTGATAACCTATGCATTGTCCTTCAACTGACCGACCTTCACCTGGCAGTGGCTTCCTTTTGAGCCTATTTGCCGGTGTCAGCCGTTGCCAAAAGGCAGTCAGCTCAGGACAACGCAGTATCAATGCCTTATAGCTTAGGTGGAGCTGTTAACGCTATGGGTAATTTTTTTGCCAGTATACATATATAAGATTACAACAGGTTTTACCGTATCTGGCGATTATGCAGGTGTTAAGATCTTAACACCTGCATAATTGCTAGGCACCTGCATAATCGCCAGATACGGTAAAACCTGTTGTAATCTTATATATGTATACTGGCAAAAAAAAGTACCCATAGCAACATTTAAAATTGCTCAATTAATAAAACTCATAACACCAACTTGTACAATAATAATAATAGCATTTATGTAATGATGTAGGTTTTCACGGCTCGAAGCATGATGATTGTTTCGAAAAGCTGCTCTCTCGGGACAGCCGCGTCGATCGCTCCCTATCTCCTCTCCTCCTCGCGCCTGAGGATGCCTCTAACGTGTGAGGCGAAACGTCGCGAGGAGGGGAGAGGAAGCGAACGACGCGGCTGTCCCGAAAGAGCAGCTTTTCGAAGCAATCATAATTGCATTTATACAGCAGCTTTCACCCGAGGATCACAAAGCGCTGCACAGAGCTGTGGAGAGAACGGCACGTCAACAACAATGACATACGAACGAAAAATCTGCAACAAAAACGTTATATTTTTGGGGGGGATTTTTTTTTTTTACAAATCAACAACACCATCAGCACAATTCAACTGAAAGTCAAATAGTAGCAATAAATTCTAGGACATAAAGTAAGCAGAAAAAAAACTTCTTCATCAAACAAGGAAGGAATAAATGTTGCCGAGCAGGCGCAGGTCGGCAAAAAGTTATCATTCCAGCACGACCACATTGAGCCACTTCAACAGTCCTTGCCAGGAAACTTGAAAGCCTTACGGAACAAGTGAGTCTTGAGACGAGATTTGAAGATGCCCAAGGACTCAGTTGACAGAATTTTCAGTGGAACGGCATTCCGGAGACTGGCAGCAGTGCACGAGAAGGCTCTCTCACCTATCAAATGGAGGTGTGATCTGGGCGCATTCAGCAAGCCCATATTGTAAGATCGGAGTGGTTGGGTTGAGGAGAGTGCGAGGAGTAGGTCACGGATGTATATTGGAGCAGCGCAAGTGAGAGCCTTGTAGGTGAGAAGGAGGATCTTGAATGAAATCCTGTATTTAACCAGTAACCGGTGGAGAGGCATCAGTACTGGGGATATGTGATCGTGGATGGGTGTGCGAGTGAGGACTCTAGCAGCCACATTCTGCACACATTGGAGACGATTGATCAGGTAGGCAGGGGTGCTAGGGAGCAGTGCATTGCAGCAATCGATTCATAAGGAGATGAAGATGTGTATTAGATATTCAGCATAAGTGGGTGACAAGATGTTGCACAATCTGGCTATATTTCTGAGGTGTCAATTGACTACCTTGGTCGCCTTATTGACGTGTGTCTCGAAGCTGAGTGACGAATCAGGAGTCACACTTAGACTGCAGACTGCATTAGCAACTTCAATGATCTGGTCATCAAGCATCAGCTGCATAGGTTCAGCTTTAAACAAATGGTGCGGAGTGCCGACAAGCAAAACTTCTGTTTTGTCTCCATTTTGTTTTAGGAAATTTGTATTCTGCCAGGCTTTCACAGTTGACAGTGATGACGACATGCAAAGACTAGCCGCATTGATGGATGGCTTTGTGTGGATATAGATTTGGATATTATTGGCATAGCAATGGCAGTTGAGATTGAGGCTGTGCAGGATATGGCGACGTGGTTTTATGCTGAAGAGGATGCTGAAGAGGAATGGACTGAGAAATGAACCCTGAGGAACTCCAGACAAAACAGGATGGATCTTGAGTTACAATCTTGGAGGCTGACAAACTAGTGCAAAACCAGGTCACAATCAGATTTCTGTCAGTATGAACGTATTTCTGGAGTTGCGTGGCTACGGCAAGTTCAAGGACCTTAAAGAGGAACGGTAGATTTGAGATGGGGCAGCAATTATCAAAGATCTTGCAATCGAGGCCCGGTTGGTTAAGCAGGAGGGTAACTGCTGCACATTTGAATAGCGGCGGAATGATACCAGAGCGAAGTGAGTTATTAAAGAGATTAGTGACGAACGTGGCAAGGGTTTGACATTTTCACGTATGATTTTAGATGGGAAGGAATCGAGCGAGCAGTTTGTGTGCCGAGATCTGATAACTAAAGAAGAGACCTTGGATTCCATCAACTTGTAATATTCAAGGAGTTTGAGATTCAATGAAGATGGAGGAATATTAATTTGTGTTTTGGTTGGTGGTGGAAGCTGAGTAGAGATACGGTAGAATTCGGTTTCTTTTTTCTGAGAAAAACTGAATCAACTGATCCACCTGATCGTTATTAGTGAAGGGAAGTGAGGGCGAGTGACTGGTTGGACGAAGGAGCTGATTGATGGTCGAGAAAATAATCTTGGGCTTGTCACAGGTATCAGCCAGAATGCTGGAAAGATGGCTGGTACGGGCACAGTCAAGTGCCTTCCGGTAGCTGAGGAGTATTCATTAAAGATTTGAGCATGAAGGGTAAAGACAGATTTTCTCCAAGTATATTCGGCCCTGCATGCATTCGCCTTAAGATCCCAGAGTTCAGCAGTATACCAGTGGGATGATTTCCTGCCTTAGACATAGCGTGATATTAATGGGGCCAAATCATCTCGTATGCTTGATTGCTGCAGTGAATATGTCTGAAGTGAGGGCATTAAGCTTTCGAAATTGCATTTGCCGCTTGGTGATGGCAATTGGAGGCGGTACTTGAAGATAATTCCACACAGCGGAGTGATCAGACAGACCTGGATCAGTGACGGACAGGTTAGTTACTGATATGCCCCATGAGCAAACCAAATCGAGAGTATGGCTGCATCTGTGAGTGGCAGATGTCACGTGTTGAGTGAAGCCAAGTGAGGTCAGAGTAGCCACAAGATCCCTTGCAAGAGGGCTCTTTAGAGAGTCAACATGGATGTTGAAATCGCCACGAATTAGGATCCTTTCAGAACTGGAGCACATCTAAGAAAGCAGCTCAGACATTAAATTGACAAAAGAAGAGGAGGCTCCAGGTGGGTGGGAGAGCAGCATCCAATTCACAGGTTGAGCCAACCTCCAATCCTGACAAATATGCTCGAACGAAATGAAGGTTGACGACAGAATCAGTCGGATTCGGCAGACACATGGTGGAGAATTGCTAGGTCACCACCACGGCCATGTGAACGAGCCTTCTGATGGAATGAAGAGTCTCACGGCAGAGCCTGATTCAATGTGAGAAAATCATCTTGATGATGCCAGGTCTCTATTTCAGCAGAGCAGGTCCAAACTGTTGTCTGAGGTCAGCTTAGCGATGAGTGGGGTTTTTTCGGTGTTCAAAAAATGCACATTGAGCAGGGCAAAGTAGATTTCAGTTGCGGGCAATGTGCCTGCTGGAAGAGGTGCACCAACCAGTGGAATTTTTATCAAACAACGTCGAGTTGAAAACGGTCTAACTTGTTGTTCCCTCGGTAGCCGATATGCAGGGCTTAATATGGCGATTGGAGTAGGGAAATCAATCGTAGACAGGTTAATGGGCTTTTTTTTGCCGGCACCCCGATGTAACAAAGGCGTCGAAGTATCATCAGCTCACGTCAAATGACCAGAAGGTTGGGGTTTCAAGGAACTAATGTAGGAATCAAGCTCTTTAGAGCAGCGCATGTGTAGGTGATCATATCGAACAGGGGCCGCAGCCCAACTGTTGAGACAAGGGGCTCAAGGAAGGGTCACACCCAGGATGCGACGCAGTAATACACTATAAAATGTCTGAATAGATTGTATAGACTATAGACAATATGTGCTATCACAGACGGCTGGACACTGCTATACTGCTGCTATCATGATGCATTATACACTATAAACTATATTTATAGACTGAATAGAATATATATGTAGACTGTACTGACTATAGTAAAGCACAATGTGAGTTTCGCTCAAGCGAGTTGTAGGCGGCGCGTGGTATAGCCAACAATCATCATAATAATGCAGCAGAATATTAAGAGGGTTAAATGAGAGAGAAGAGGTGAGGGTCAGCGTGTAATTGTGGAACGAGGTTAGTGTGTAGTGCGAATACTGATAATGATGATGAAGTTATTCCTGGAGGCGCTTGGGAGAAAGTTGAAACACGTGGCAGGCTTCACTCGCTCACAGTAGCGAAGGCCCCATTGTTTTCAGCATAACATTTAATGATTAATAACCAATTAAGAATTATAAGATTTAAAAATTACAGAAATAAAACCAATGTAACAATAATTGAATATCTTAGGCTTCTGCAAAACACTCAGAAAGTTGTCTTAAAACTGGTGGTCTGCAGAGTGGCTATGAGTGACGTGTCCCCGCTGACAATGTCATCAATCATAATGCAACCCCAACCATAATCATAGGCAAAGAACAGCAACAGCAGAATGGGAACATTTTAGCTTTTTTTTAGCTCAATACAATGAAGGAGCGTATGCAACCTTTAAAAAGGACCAATCAATTTCTGGACCACAGCTGGCCCGAAAATTTGATACTAATTGGGATCTAAGGTTGTTCGACGATGGAAATGACAAGCTTCATGCTCATAATAATAATAATTGCATTTATAGAGCGCTTTTTCATCCGAGGGTTACAAAGCGCTGCTCAGAGCAGTGGAGAGAACGGCATGTCAACAACAACATCAGAGTAGATGAATTAAAGAAATGGCAATATTATGGCAGCATGCAGCCTCGTGAGGAAAGTATGCCCTCAAAGCATGGTGACAGGAGGACAAGGTTAATCTGAATGAATGAATATTAATCTGAATGGCACTGTTACCTCACTGCATGCAATGTAGGAGAGTCATGTGTAATCCCTCTATCAACGGCACACATCGCTAATCTACAATTGTGACTTTGTTTTCATTGTGAATATTTTCATTCTAAACATATAGACAGTACAGCAGAACTCTTTTCGGTTGTGATGTGAGAGATGAGAACGTCACTCTTCCTGTTATTTCGAGCTAAATTTACTCTAAAAAATCACGGACAAACATGGAAAATAGGATGACTTTGACAATGAATTGAAATTTTCTGTAGAAGGCTTTGTATGTAATAAATTATGATAACCAACAAATAACAGGATTAATGAGCCATCGGACTCCATGAATCTGCAAACAATTTGCAGATAAAAGAAAAAAATCAATAATGAAAAATTGCCGCGATGTTTTTGAAAGCATAGAAAATCAATTATTGCCAAGGTTAAGGTCACTTAATATACAACCTGCCAATTTGTAAGAAAATAAAATATATGAGGAATTTAAACTATATATTCTAGTAATCAAGTTATTTTTCATACTATATTTTGATAATAATATTAGATAACCAATAGTCCTCTACTAAATATTTCGAAAGCCATTCTCCAAACGTTGCCTCCCTCTCACTGACACAAACAACAAATAGACAGCGAAAATTACAATCGCTGCTAAACACTATTCCCGAAAGAGAAAACGAATCTCTACCACTTGAGTGGAAAATCAATCCTGACCACATCCTATGAGTATTACGCATAAACCCAGTAAAACACTTCCACTGGTCTGGCTCCATGATTATTCAACATGCAACCTCCAAGGGTGGTACGTTAGCGCAGTAAGTAGCGCTGCCACCTCACAGCAAGAAGGACCCGGGTTCAGTTCTCGGTTCGGGTGGCGCCTATCTGTGTGGAGTTTGCGTGTTCTCGCCATGTCCACATGGATTTTCACCCGGGATTCCCGGTCCAAAGACTGGCATGCTGAATAATTGCCCCCGGTGCCCAACGATACACTGGTGATCCATCTTGGATAAAACCCTGCCTTATGCCCTTCGTCTACTTACCCTTCCCCACTGGACAACTGATAAAGGAGCAACATAGCTTAGCGGTTCTTTCAAGCTTTAATTAAACATGACTGTGATTTGTTGCAAGAAAGCCCCGCGTTCGAATCACGGCTCGGATGCCTTTCTGTGTGGAGTTTGCGAGTTCTCTCCCCGTGTCCGCGTGGGTTTTCGCCGGGCACTCCGGTTTCCTCCCACAGTCCAAAAAACATGCTGCTGTATAGGTTAATTTTCTTGCAGGCTAAATTGCCCTCAGTGCCCGGTGATGGACTGGCGTCCCATCGTGGGTATATCCCTGCCTTGCGCCTTGTGTCTGCCGGGATAGGCTCTGGCTCACCGCGACCCTGTACAGGACTAAGCGGTTTCTGACAATGAGATGAGACCTCGTGTCACGTGGACTTTCACCGCGTACTCCGGTTGTCTCCAACCATCAAAAAACATGCTGCTGCCTAGGTTAATTGGCCTCGTGATCTATAACACACTTACATGGTTAACTTTCCCTCAGACACACAAGCTCTGAACATGTTCATGAGGCTTAAAAAAAATCAGCCTGCCAGTTTGAGTTATTTAAACAAAGTGATCCTCGAGAAACACGAATGGGTTTTTTTTTAGCTTCTGCTCATAAGCAAGAATTCTTGCAAAACATTCCATCAGGGGTTATATAATTGCAACATATAAACATTCCTCAATTATGACGTCTGAGAAAGAATTCCAATTTATTAATTAACAATCATAGAAGAATGATGTTGAAGGTATTTGTTAAATCGGCTTAAATTGCCAACGAGGCTTACATAACAATGTACTTAAAGAAGATTGTTGTGATGCAGTGCACATTTGTGAAGTATGGTAACATCAAAACGGAGGGGGACAAAGGTGGCCAGCTACAGGTGATGCTCACCCCACCACGCTCTGATATCCTGCACTGGCCTTCATAGTTGGGCAGCAGGGTGGCGCAGTGGTAACATCTGCACCTCAAAAAGAGAGGATCCTGCCTGAGCAAGTTTATTGCCGCCGAGAGCGCCGTTTTGTTTGGAGTTTATGTGTTCTCGCCCAATTCTGCGTGGCTTTCCTCCAGGGTGCTCTGGTTTCCTCCCACAAATAAAAAAAAGCACACTTATTAATTAATTGGCTGATAACATCATAATATGTAAGACGCAGTGTTTGGCAAATGTTGGCGCCAGCTGTCTGCATGGCTGTTTTCCTCCCGCCTCTTCGTTGCTTCCTCGCACCTCCATATCCATGTCTCGTCCATGACCATGACCAGACGTGTAATTTGCGAGCGTTGCAAATTGCATTATTCTTACAAAGAGCACTTTCCGCAGAGCTCCATGGGCATAGTCACAGACACAGCTTCGGGTCATTGTCCACTCTTTCCATGTTGGGGTTGAGCGTTCATTTGTCAGAAATAAGCCTTTAAAGGCATTTCCGGAATCGCTGCCATGAAGCCCTCATCATCGTAATTTTGTGCATGAGATATGGCGTGGCATGGAAATGGCGTCATAAGAGTACACTGTGGCTTCAGTGATTTGGGGTTGTGATTGCATTCTGGCAGCGTTTTTTTAAATCCTTACTATTTTTCCTATCAAGTTCTATGTCACTATGTATCATTTACTCTATTGTCATAAATATAACTTTAGCATTCAAGTCAAATAATTAATCCTCTCAATGTGTGATTTGCTCCATGTAGAACGAGTGTAAGAATCTCTTTATCGACGACGCATGCATTACGAGCCTACTGTGAACAACGCAGCATGGGCAAGTGTGAAATAATCGACAGCGAAGGTAAAGAAATCTCATCTCATCTCATTATCTGAAACCGCTTAATCCTATATAGGGTCACGGTGAAGCCGGAGCCTATCCCGGAAACACAGGGCGTAAGGCA
>JAZEWT010000003.1:13814621-13827940 GCA_036362905.1 Mordacia mordax
AAAGAAATACGTATGGCGTAATCCTGTTATGATTAATGTTTAAGTGTTGACTTGTTGCAACGTGATCATGCAAAGTTAACGTATCAGTTTCGGTGAAACGCCGCGTGACACAAATGCAACGCCTCATTATTTTTTGGCACATGTTATGGGTAGCCCTTGATTTAAAGATGTGGCCTTGGAAAGGGGATAGTGAGCGCACAAGAAGGCAAGCTACTTGTTGTGTGGAGATGTACACAAGTGATGAATAGTTATCACAAAGAAAAAGCAGAGATGGAGCAATTTTAGATAAACATCACCTATCTCCATGACAAGTGACAAAGTACGGCAAATAAGTTTTTGACCTATAGGATATTTCCCTAGTCAGAAAAGCGTTTCTATTTTTGGCTGTTTTTCATCCAGAAAATTAAATTTATCCCACGGCAAAAAACCCCCACAATTATCAGGTAGGCAAATGTACCAATAATAACCCTACTTAGATGTAAACTTTAGTCTCCAGGTGGCCTGGGTTCTATTACATTTCAGTGATGTGTTGTTGCTAAGACAGCAAACATACGTCCTACAGACATGATAACTGTCTGTAAACCAGTAAAAAAGGAAGGAAGAACAAGCCAAAACCACGCACACAGACTGACTGCCAGTCAGACAAACTGTCTTGAAGCAGAGCTGAATACAGAGCGCTGACAGAGATACGTGCAGGGCAAGTTAAACGTGATGCAAATCAGGAACAGCTTTACCGTTGATCACATTAAAAATACAAGTTCGATATGCTGAAGCACAATTTTAGATTAAAAAGCAATCAGTACAATAAAATAGCAATTCACGTTAATGAATACACATTGTTTCTTTGTCGAGCAATGCCTGTGGGTGGCTGTCTTTGAGCAATGAGGTTGCCTGCAAGTGCAAGTGAATATTCAAATGTTTAAGGAACTGTGCCCGTACCAGCCATCTTTACAGCATTCAGGTTGATTCCTGCGACAAGCTCAAGATTCTTTTCTCGACCATTAATCAGCTCCTTCGTCTAACCAGTCACTCACCATCACCTCCTTTCTCTAAAAAAGATCCAGAGGATCAGTTGATTCAGCTTTTCTCAGAAAAAAATGAAACCCATCGTATTTTTACTCAGCCTCAATCACAACCAATACCTCTATTAATGTTCCTTCACCTTCCTTGACCTCAAAACTGCTGGAATTTTTCGAATTAATGGAATCTGAGGTCTCTTCTTTAGTTACCATATCTCTCATCTCTCATCTCATCTCATTATCTGAAACCGCTTAATCCTATATAGGGTCACGGTGAAGCCGGAGCCTATCCCGGAAACACAGGGCGTAAGGCAGGAATACACCCGACGACGGGACGCCGGTCCATCGCCGGGCATTGCGGGACAATTTTTAGTCTGCGAGCCAATCAACCTATCCAGGAGCATGCTTTTGGACTGTGGGAGGAAACCGGAGTACCCGGCGAAAACCCACGCGGACACGGGGAGAGCATGCAAACTCCACACAGAAAGGCACCGGAGCCGAGAGACTCGAACCCGGGACCTTCTTGCTGTGAGGCGTCAGCGCTAACCACTGGGCCACCGCGCCGCCCGTTACCATATCTCGGCCCACAAACTGCTCCTTGGATCGTTTCCCATACAAAATCATCCGGGAAATTTCAAATTCCTTGCCACGTTCGTCACAAATCTGTTTAACAAATCACTTCGCTCTGGTATCGTTCCCACATTATTCAAATGTACCACAGTTACCCCTCTGTTTAAAAAACGTGGCCTCGATTGCAACATCCCTGATAATTATCGCCCCATCTAAAATCTACCATTCATCTCAAAGGTCCTTGAACGTGCCATAGCCACGCAACTCCAGAAACACGTTGTTAACATGACGTCCTCGATCACTTTCAATCTAGATTCATATTCGGCCATAGTACTGAAAATGTACTGGTAAAAGTAATTGATGACCTACTCGTCGCTGCTGATGAAGGGTTGCCAAGTATTCTTGTCCTCCTGGACCTGAGTGCTGCCTTTGATAACGTTGACCACCCAATCTTACTTTTTGCGACTGGAGGGTATAAGAGTCTCTGGCTGTGCCCTACATTGGCTGAGCTCTTACCGATCCGACCACAAGCAGTTCGTCAGCCTCGGAGAACAAAACTCAGAGATCCATCCTGTTTTGTCTGGAGTTCCTCAGGGTTCAGTTCTCGGCCCACTCCTCTTTAGCATCTACATACAACCTCTTGGCCATATCCTGCACAGCCTCAAGCTCAGCTTCCATTGCTATGCCGATGACATCCAAATCTATATCTATGCAGAGTCATCCATCAATGCGTCTGGTCTTTGCATGTCATCCTCATTGTCAACTGTGAAGGTCTGGCTCAATTCAATTTTGCTAAAACAACCAGACCATTGAAGTTGTTAAGGCAGTCCAGAGTCTAGATGTGACCCTTGATTCCTCACTCACCTTTGAGATAGACATCAACAAAGTGACGAAGGTAGCCTATTTCCATCTCAGAAATATAGCCAGACTGTGCAATACCCTGTCACCCGCTGATACTGAGCAGCTAATACACATCTTCATCTCCTTACGAATCGATTACTGCAATGCACTGCTCCCTGGCACCCCTGCCAACCTAATCAATCGTCTCCAACGTGTGCAGAATGCAACTGCTAGAGTCCTCACTCGCACACCCATCCACGATCACATTTTCCCAGTACTGATGTCTCTCTACTGGTTACCTGTTAAATACAGGATTGAATTCAAGATCCTCCTTCTCACCTACAAGTCTCTCACTGGCACTGCTCCGACACACATCCGTGACCTACTTCAGGTACCCTCCTCAACACGACAACATCGATCCTCCAATACGGGCTTGCTGCATGTGCCCAGGTCGCACCTCCATTTGATGGGTGACGGAGACTTCTTGCGCGCTGTTCCCAGACTCTGGAATGCCCTTCCTTTGGATATTCAATCAGCTGAGTCCTTGGGCATCTTCAAATCTCGTCTTAAGACTCTCTTGTTTTGTAAGGCTTTCAAGTCCTCCGGCTCGGACTCTTGATGCGGCTCTGTGTTGTCATGCCGGGATGATAGCAATCCTCCGAACCGTGCCTGCTCAGGAACATTTCTTCCATCCATGTTTGTAGCAGCATTTTTTTGTTATCGCTTATTTTTTTTGTCCTATCATTTATCGCTACTTTTTGACTTTCATCTGGGCTGTCTTGATGTTGTTGAGATGCTGTTCTCTCCAGAGTTCAGATTTGTAAGAAAAAAAATTCTCCAAATTTTTTTATTGCTAATATGCCGCTCTCATCTCGTTGTTGATGTACCGTTCTCTCTGCAGCTCTGTGCAGCGCTTTGTGACCACTGAGTGAGAAGTTCTCTAGAAATGTAATTATTATTATACGATAAATGTTACATTAATCCATTTTCAAATATATGTATTATAAACGCTGATAATTTGGCATTTTCAAATTATAGTTGAACGTTTTATTATATTTTACATGTTGTTCTGCAAAGATGTATATATTTAAAAAAAACACAAAGAATGGTTATTGTTGCTGATTTTCTGTTCTAGTGCCATTGCTGTTGATGTGCCGTTCCTCTCCGCAGTTCTGTGCAGCGCTTTGTGACCCTCGGGTGAAAAGCGCTCTGTAAAATTTGAAAGGGATTCATATATCAAGTAGCAATACTGCAATGCCTGTCTATTAACTGAGAAAGTATGTTTCCTGTGATTGCGGCCATACATCCCTATAGCCACACAGTGTTTCTGAAATATTTTCTCTTTTCTAACAATGAAGCCAAAGGCTTCGGACTATGAGTGATCCTGTTTCTGCTCTAGTAGAATGCTCCTATTATGATTTTAGAGCTTGCTTACAGTGTATTTTAGTCTGTATTTGCACTTTTAAACATCATCCCTTCATTCATTTTCTTTATCCGAAGAATTTATTGAAGCTCTGGTTGCTACGGCTGATTAACAAATAAGGCATTTTCTCGGCATAAGCATTATTTGGGAAACGGTGAATGGCACAGAGCTGCTCTTTAAGCTCAGAAGCTCTTACTTACTGCCAACGGACAATTCTTAGAGTATATCGTTAGGAGTAGCACCGAGGCAGTGCAGCACAGAGCAACCGTGTGTAGCAGAGGCACTATCGCGTTCTGCTTGAGCTTGCCTGAGGGGTGAATGTGTATGAATTTATGAAGCGGAACGAGCTCAAGATTATTGCATTGCATGTTGCTATGTGATGCGCAGATCTCTCTTGTGCGAAAGTATGATACATGTGGAGCAATTATAATGAGCAACGTACCTGGGAAAGCTTGTGTATTAACTATTGCACACTCACTCCATCCACATCTTGACGTAAAAAAATTTTGTTAAAAAAAACGATTTCGGTTACCAAAAATGTGTTCTCTGCATATAAAATGTGTAAATCTGCATTAAAGAAGAAGCTTCATTCACTGTGGTCCTGCTTACAGTTGGATGTTTATCTAGGTCACTCAGAACGCTGGTGTAGACGAAACTAGACTACCCAGATAAAAAAAATCCCAACTACTGACGAAAATCAAACTCTACCCATCTGTGCCATAAACCTATTACCAGCTGTACTGCCTCACATGCACCTACTTGCTGCCTCATACACAGAGTGCCTCTATGTCTGTGTGATCCACCAACTGTGATTCTACATCGTTAGATTAAAAGCTTCCGATTCTACACCCAACCAAAAATGAATTAATATGCACTTATTGCCATGTCCCTCGCAATTTCATTTCCAATAGCAATACATTGCTATTGTATATCAAGAGGTGTCAATAATATTGCATACCTTATTTTAAAAAACCCAATAAACATTACTTCACCGACACTCCATGACATCATGAATATATTTGAGAAGAATTTGTTGATATACAGTATTTAAAGCTATTGCTCTATCCCATATAGACAGGGATAAATATTATTAGTATTACAATGTGTGTTGGATAATATTTATCAAGAGGTCAACGAACTCTGTTCCATGCATACCACATTACATAATGCAAAAAACCGTGAAAATACAACATAAACCGATCTAGGTTAAGCATTGATGATTGTTTGCAAAAGTTTAAGAAGCAATTATCACACATGAAGTCGTGAAAACGTACATCAGTGCAGAGGTTCAGCATTAGCAATATGAACATTTATAACACGTAAACACACAGACGATGCAATTTATACGTTGCTCAAGTTGGATAAAACTTATCATTACAGCCGGCTAAAAAAACATTTGAAAAGTGAGAACGTATGTGCATAAGGCAACACTTTAGTAACGATCAAAGCTACGCCAACACAATTAAGACGGTCGGAGGTAGGTAAAACGCCTGCGTGAGTAAAAGACGAATGTTTCAATGAATGTGTGCTGCCAGCCATGACGACATGGCACTCGAAGGACAGCCACTAACAAAGAAAATAACGTTAACATAAAAAACGCTGCAGCGGCACATAGAGGGATTCACAATATGACCCTTCATTACTAATAAATGTGAACATGGCTTGATGGAAGCCACATTTAAAATCCCATGTACCAATGCAATAATAATAATAATTGCACTTCTAGAGTGCTTTTTATCCGAGGGTCACAGAGCGCTGCACAGAGCTCTTGAGAGATGGCATGTCAGCAACAATAACATCAGAACAGTTCAACTGAAAGTCAAATATTGGCCATAATTTACAGAAGGACATAAAATAAGCGAAAAAATAATTATTCAACAAACAAAGGGAGGCATAATTGTTCCTGACCAGGCACAGGTCAGCAGCAAGCCATCATCCCCGCATGATAACAGTGAGCCGCATTAACAGTCCTAGCCAGAGGACTTGAAAGCTTTTCTGACAAGTGAGTCTTGAGACAAGATTTGAAGATGCCTAGGGATTCAGGTGACCGAATCTCCAATGGAAGGGCATTTCAGAGTCTGGGAGCAGCGTACGAGAAGGCTGTCACCCATTGAATAGAGGTGCGACCTGAGCACATGCAACAAGCCCATACTGGATGATCAAAGTTGTATTGTGGAGGGTGCTTGAAGTAGGTCACGGATGTATTTCGGAGCAGCAACAGTCAGAGCCTTGTTGGTGAGAAGGAGGATCTTGAATTCAATCATATTTTTAACCGGTAACCAGTGGAGAGGCACCAGTACTGGGGATATGTTCTCGTGGATGGGCGTATGAGTGAGGACTCTCATAGCCGCATTCTGCACACATTGGAGACGATTGATCAGGTAGGCAAGGATGCCAGGAAGTAGTACATTGCAGTAGTTGATTTGTGAAGAGATGAAAATGTGTATTGGGTTTTCAGCTACAGAGGGTGACAGGATATTGCACAGTCTGGCTATGTTTTTGAGATGAGAATAGGCTACCTTCGTCACCTTGTTGATGTGTGTCTCGAAGGTGAGTGAGGAATTAAGAATCACTCAAGACTCCGGACTGCCTTAGCAACATCGGACAATTAGTGCGGAGTTCCGACAATCAAAACTTCTGTTTTGTCGCCATTTAGTTTCAGGAAATGTTCATTGAGCCAGGCCTTCATAGTTTACAGTGAGGACGACATGCAAAGACCACACGCATTGATGAATAGCCATGCGTGGATATAGATTTGGAAATCATCGGCATAGCAATGGCACCTGAGATTGAGGCTGCGCAAGAGAAGGCCAGGTGGTTGTATGTCTATGCTGAAGAGGAGAGGGCCAAGGACTGAACCCTGAGGAATTCCAGACAAAACGGGATTGATCTTTGAGTTACATCCTCTCTGAGGCTGATGAACTGCTTCCGGTGAGAGAGAATGCTAATATTCATCGCCTTAGAATTCTAATATACGAGCAAGACAATAGAACCCTTTCAAATGGACCCCAGCCCTTCTTCCATTGTTCCTGGAAGAAAGCAACGCTGTAGAAGGGACTTAACATATACCAAGTATCAACATGTAAATAGGAGTCACACATATGACACATACACACAGTGCCCGAGGATGCCTCCAAGTGTGAGGCGAAATGTTGCAATGGAGAGAAGGGGAGCGATGGACGTGGCTATCTCGAAACAGCAGCTTTTCGAAGCGATCGTCATGCATCGAGCCGTGAAAACTTACATCATTACAGTGGTACCCATTGTCTACGCACTGCTTGGTAAAGGTCATATTCATCATCTGCTGCATTATTAAGTTGCTTCTCTTCAACGCTAATGCAAACTTGCTTCAAATGACAGCAATTTGTTCATGTTTATCCTGCATTCAACTTTGTAGGATTCCTTGTGCAGTTCTTCATTAATTCACCATAGCTCATGTTCATTAGTTTTTATAATGTCTATGTCATTGTGACCTAACAAATAATGGCTGCTCGCAGCACATCATTTATATATTAATCTGTTCAACCATAAGCAGTGTTCCAGAGCTCAAAACAGGATGCCTGCCCATTATTCTGTGTTGACAATGCTGGTGCTATATGCTATATTCCTGTAAGAATAACGTACTATATCAAAAAGGTTACTGGTAATCTCAAACAACTGCTACCATCAGAATAAAAGTAACAAATATTTCCATCATTGATAAAGTGGTATTTGGAAAATAAATGCCACTGATGCTGATTGAATCTAAGCAGACAAGTTACAATATCTGAGTCAACAAAAATTACAAGAACCTAACATTTAAAAATGTGTTTACATACTAAAACATTATTCATTTTCAGTTAGAAGATGCTGGCACTCTGTAATAATATATGACTATATGTTAGAGATTTCCATGTCAGAAATATAGCTTTTAAAACTGGTGACTTTCTTTCTGAATATTCATAGACCTTTACTGTTCTAGGTGGTTAAAAACGAGTTTAATTTTATTATTGGAATATAATTTGGATTGTAGTGTCTAGAGTTTCGATAAGCATGTCCGAAAACTGAACTAAAAACAATTATATTTTGGGTTTGAACCTAGGCAACCACCCATGATTAAACATTGTTCCCACGTGTCTGAGTGATCGGACAGTCTCATCTTAGTCTCTGCACAACCACCCCACAATATAAAGTTGCATATTCATGGATTGAGCATACTTACATTTTCAGATCCAAACTTAACAATATTACTAGGTGACTGACAAAAACTGTGAAATGACACTTGAAGGAGCATTACTCACAGTAGATTTCTGTCAGAAGGAGGTCGTATGAAGTGGCTCCATATGTTGTTTGGTGGCATCGCCATCCAGGGACCATTCCCTGGTACGATGTGATGCTGTGTTGAATGTAATTATTCTTAAACTACTTTTTTACGCCTCATTATAGACGTGGCAAACATGAAAACTGGAACATAAGACTTTTATTACATCTTTATGGAATAAAAGCACGACACACATGAGCTCTAATTACAATGATCATTTCTCAGGATCAAACACCCCCATGCACCAAATTAAAAAGCCACCGCCTTTTGGCATATTCATGCTATATAATAATTAACCTTCTAAAATCATTGTTGCAGAATTATCCATACAGTAGCTTAACTGCCGTTATCTTTCAGAGGAACGTTTGGTAATAGATGTTAGATTATGATTGAAAACGGAGTGTCTTGCATATGGTTCTAAGCCCTCAAGCCACATGTTGGTTAGTCTGATAACACTAATGGGTTAATGCAAAGTGCTCAATCAAAACGTGTTCTCGGTCTGTAACGCTGCCCTGCAACTTGTTTTACCTGCACTGTCTGTTCAATATCGACACTCAAACACCGTGAAGTTAACTTACATGTTTCAAAAAAGTGTTTCATAACCTGCATTGGTTTGGATACTTATGTCTTTGGCGTTCACATTTAATAATCATCACCAATATTAATACCCGTTTAATCCTGTGCAGGGTCGCGAAGGGCCTGAGCCTATCGCGGCAGACATAGGGCGCAAGGCGGGGCTATAACCATGAGGTGACGCCAGTACATCGCAGGGCACCGGGGGCATTTAGTCAGTATGTCAGTTAACCTGGGCAGCATGTCTTTGGACGATTGGAGGAAACTGGAGTCCCCGGTGAAATCCATGTGGACGTAGGGAGAACACACAAACCCCACACAGAAAGGCATCTGAGCCGAGAATCAAACCCTGGACCTTCTTGCTATGAGGTGACAGCGCTATTTACTGTGCCACCACGCCACCCATTTACCCTTAATAATTCAAATCCGAAACATTGGCTGGTGTTACTTGAGTAACTGTGACCTAAAGTTATTAAAAGCACTGATTGTGAAGGCATTTTTTTTTTTCAATAACTCACATTTGTCAGTGTAGGTTAGTAAAGAGTGGAGGGGACACAGGAAAATCATAAAAGAATAGCGAACCACAGATTCCATACTCAATAAAGGGCAAATGAGACTTGCATCTGTGCAGGAATCGCAATGGACAAATAAACTAGTAGGTGGTTTATGTCATAAATTGAGTATAGACTTTGCAAATTGTTCATAATGAGCTTGTTTATGTAAAACAGGCTGACTTCAGAAGCCCAGCAAGTGTAATTGTGGCAATGGCCAGCTGAGCTCCACAAGTTATTAAAGACCTCCAGCTAGAGTTGCAACCTGTCCTGTTTATTCCCCCAGGTTAGGCCTGCTTTTTGAGGAGGCAAATGTTCTTTTGAAATCTATTTTAATAGAAAAAATAATTTTAAAGTCCACGTTTTTATCAGTTACACATGCGGTTTTCTCTCTCTTATTCTCTTTACACCCACCCCCCGTTGTTTACTGCAGCCCGTGAACATTCCCACCCGCTGGCCTTGATGCTACTACTCTATTTACTTTACATGAGCTGTAACGATGTGGATTTTCACGGCTCGACGCATGACGATCGCTTCGAAAAGCTGCTTTTTCAGGATAGTCGCGTCGATCGTTGCCCCTCTCTCCATCGCGAAATTTCACCTAACAGGTTGAAGCCATCCTCAGGCACTGTGTGTGTGTGTCACGTATATGACTCCTATTTCTATGTAGGTGCTATGTTTATGTTAAGTCCTTTCTACCGCGTTGCTTTCTTTCAGGAACAATTGAAGAAGGGCGGGGGTCCATTTGAAAGGGTTCAATTGTCTTGCTCGTATATTAGAATGACATTAACTTAATCCAATTCTGCCTCTGACTTACCTACTAGTTTCTATCTCATGAAAGCCTGTCCCGTTTTCCAAACACTTGGTGATTTCACGATGCGATGCATTGTTGTAGCTTACTACCGTTATAAATATATAATTATCTACACTCATCAGACCTGGATCATAGTGGCTTTCGCATGTTTTACTGATGAGAACAATGGATTTCTAGTGAAGTGTCAATTGATATGAGCTAACAATTGATATGAGCTAACAATTGTTTAGTGTGTCAAATTGTTTTTTGTCAAGCGAGGATCCATCTTGTGACAGTTTGCTGTGAGCCGAGCATATCTGGCTATATATGGGACACTGTGTGCTAAAATAAGTCCAGGGATTGCTCTTGTTGAATATATAATGTACTCCAAAAATTATGTGGCTGATGGGTAATGTAAAACTTTTTTTTTACATGGAGAGACAGATATGTGTTGGAGAGGTGTTGATTGCGTATCTGTGTTGTTAATAATATATTTGTAAAACGTCTCATGAGGATCAAAACAAAGTTATTCTGACCAGATATGAGTTTGGCTTATTTGCATTGCAATTACATTGCAGAAAAAACACTTTCATCGTATCAGTAATTTATTGTGTGTCAGCCCAAGAACTCACTCGTGTAGCTAAAGTACCATCGAGTAATATCTCTTATAACCTGTAAAGTCCTTCTTTCAACACTGTACATACATCGCAAAAGCAAGTTCAGTGCAATCAATGACCTATAGCTAAAGTGTTGGTGGCCACCTCGTATACCACTTACATTGCAGGTGGTTGCACTGCACGGTGCCACAATATGACCACATGGTGCTTAAACCCACATTTACAAGCATGCCTTTCAACACTTCATATTGTATTATGCAAATCACTGGATGTTTACATCTTTAATACAACATCCACTAAAAAGTCATTAATTCAGGATGCGCATTTATATTACTACAGCTGGCGATGGCTTGGTCTGTGAATAATTACAAATGGGTCTCTCAATCATGACAAGTCAGAAGTATAGCTAATTACCTAACAGGTTACTTTTCCCGCATACGTTTATCCACTCAAATATGCACGCATGGAGTGGACCATAAAAGGTCTCACTATTTGCAGGCAAGGTTTATTTCAGCAAGAGCGCTGAATTATGGCTGTTGGCACATTATCGAGGATTGATGATTGCTTCCAAAAACTGATTTTTCAGGATAGCCGCATCTATCGCTCCTCCTCTCTCCTTCGCAACATTTCATTATGCCTGAGGATGCCTCCAACGTTGGAGGCGAAACGTCGCGAAGCAATCTTCATGCATTGAGTCGTAAAAACCCACATCAGTGCATTATAGATAATTGACAACAAAGGGGTTTGTTGTGTGTTGTGGACAGATGCGAAATTACTGCATAAATTAAGAATGAAAGGAAGCAATTATAGGCCATCAAAACCTGTGACATTGTCCTTGATACTTTTCTGATGCACTGCATACTTGGGTTCCACCATTGCATCACATTCACCAGTGGAATTAATAAGGTACAATGAGCATGCATGAGTGAGTAGTATTTTAAAATGTGCTTATGTACATGGGATTGTATTTGTGGTGTCATCGAATTTAAAGCCATAAAGCAGTGTTTTATTTAAACATGCACCATATTATGGTCACATGGATAGCACAAGAATTTCTTAGACAAAGAAACCAAAATGAGAATGTACTTTTAAAATATCGTTCTGAAATGCTGACACATTGTTAAATTTTATTCCGTAACAATGTTCATATAGCTCTATGGGTACTTTTTTGCCAGTATACAAATATAAGATTACAATAGGTTTTACCGTATCTGGCGATTATGCAGGTGTTAAGATCTTAACACCTGCATAATTGCCTGGCAATTATTGCCTATTTGTATACTGGCAAAAGAGACCCATAGCGTTAACAGCCCCACCTAAGCTATAAAGCATTGCTACTGCATTGTCTGAAGCTGACTGCCTTTTGGCAGCGACTGACACCGGCAAATAGGCTCAAAAGAAAGCCACTGCCAGGTGAAGGTCGGTCAGTTGAAGGACAATGCATAGGTTATCAAAGCTACCTGTTTGCATACTTTGCCACTAGTATGTGTGGCTTTTGCAAACTGGACACATTGTAAAATGTGTCTATTTTGGTGTTTGGGATGTTAAAATCTTAACACCTGCATAATCGCCAGATACGGTAAAACCTATTGTAATGTCCATATAGGTTGACATTTATTTGTGTTTCTGTGCACGTGTCTAAACAAGAATCTATTCAGAAAGAAATCACCTAACACGGTATTAATAACTGTCATCTCAGTGGAACGAAGGTAATGGGCAGTTATAGGAATAGAAATTTGTCCACTGACCATTTGTGAGATTAAAAACTATGAAGGCAGTTCTAACAGTTGTGAGGAATTCGAAGTCCAGTTTTGAGTTGACAAAGCCTTTGAGAGTCAAAACAACGAATTCCACATTACTTAACAAGGCAACAGTTGTCACCCTAAGGACAATATGGCCCCTTCAAGAGAAAACTGAAAATTTCACCACGAGTCTAGGGACTATAATCCAATTCGTATGAGAAGCGAAATATACAGAGACTTAGTATGTAAAAAGACATATCCGAATTATGACTGAAAACTAACTTTAAATCCACCCACATTGTCCTTGTGATGGATAATGAAGGCCGTCAGGTCCTCTGTATAAACTTCAATTGACAATAAAGTGCCATATTTATATAGCTGAGCTACAGCAATGTGTATCTACATAGCTACTGCACTCTTGAGAAGATTGTGGCTAGTCAACAGACAAGGAACATTACAATTTTTTGTAAAAACAGTCTCTTTACTTTTCATATCGTAATGTATATTTTCTGTTATTATGTGGCAATTTCCTTGTTGGGAGAAAGACCACCAAATTTTCATGTGTTTCACTCAGCCATTTTTCATAACGTTTCTGCAAAGAGATACTTACTGGAAAAGGTCACAAAATTTCACGAACATCACTTACATATTCATATATTACAAAATTAGCAAATATCTCTAGAAATATATAACTGGCACGCCAGAGATTTCTGGAAAGTGGCAATTATTTACTTATTATTAGTTAAATGTCCTTCATCAAACACTTTAACAATTTATTTTGAAAATAGCCCAGTTTCTTTGTCGCAGCAACTATATTCTCTGAATAATTATGATTGGTTCTATACCAGTTTTCTAAAATGTCATCTTGTGATTGATTTTTAAACCAGGTTA
>JAZEWT010000003.1:13829475-13850966 GCA_036362905.1 Mordacia mordax
TAGGCAAGTAACAATAATGTAAAAAACAGGAAGCAATGGTTTAAAAGAAAAGAAGTATGCAAATGAAAACAGACTTTGAAATATCAATGTATCTACTGTTGTGAAAAAATACTGTAAAGATGTATTAATATATGTGTGGTGCCAAGACTCGAAGCATGAGCGGGTCGGGGGAGGGGGCCCATAGCCCAGTGATCCCTCCATGCAGTCATGTGATGTTTTCGAAAACAAGCGCCTCGTGACGCGATAGCTAAAGTAGTCGTCACTCAGACTGCAGGGTCCAAGGTGTTTTATAAAAAGCATGTGTACGGAAGTGCGAGTCACTTCCGATGGGGGAAGGTTGCGGAATCCGCGCTCAGCATGTAATGAGCCGCTTGGAGTGTGAGAGCGCAAAGCGAGAGTAGGAGTTGTGTCAAAAAAGCATCAGAAAACTTGAGAAGCCTCTGCTGATCTATCGCGGAGTGAGTGCTGGTTCGCGATGCTGCCGCTGAAGCCGCAAGAAGCCCGCATCACGTGGCCGCATGCATACGTTGGAACCCGGGTACCTGGCAGAGATGCGACGAGTTCGACTCTACGAGAGAGGGTTCTCCGTCGGGCACCACAGTTTGGTGTCAGAATTTGGGATGCGGACTCACGTCGGAGACTGCAGCGAGCAGGGTTCCGACTGCAACTTCAGCGACTGTATTAGCGGCGAGATGCGGCGCGTGGTGGCTGGAAAGTCCAGCGTCGCACGGCGAGTGCGGCACCGGCGCACCGAGCCACAGATGTCGGAGCGCTGCTCTGACATCTTCTATAATGTCTCATCTCATCTCATTATCTGAAACCGCTTAATCCTATATAGGGTCACGGTGAAGCCGGAGCCTATCCCGGAAACATAGGGCGTAAGGCAGGAATACACCCGACGACGGGACGCCGGTCCATCGCCGCTTCTATAATGTATTGCCACTATTTGACTTTCAGTTGAACTGGACTGATGTTGTTGTTGACATGCCGTTCTCTTCTCAGCTCAGAGTGTAACAAAAAACCCCAGAAAACGTTATTGTGGCTGATTTGCTATTCTTGTGTCATTGTTGTTGCTGACGTGTCACTCTCTCTGCAGCTCTGTGCAGCGCTTTGTGACCCTTGGGTGAACAGCGCTCCAAGATTTCAATTATTATTATCAAAAATTTAATAATGATTTCTTCCAAAAGCTGCTCTTTCGGGATAGCCCGTCAATTGCTGCTCTTCTCTCCTTCATAATGTTTCACCTCTCACATTGGAGGCATCCTCAGGTGTTTTGTGTGTGAGTCATGTGTATGACTACTATTTATGTCAAGTCACTCCCTTCTACAGTGTCACTCCCTTCTAGAGGGTCGTCACTCCCTGCCACATCGATTTAATAACCTCACTGATATAGCACAATCTGTAACTCTCGCTTGTCTGGTCTTTTGGATACAATCTCTACTGTATAACGCGTTATATTATGTTATGCGAGACGAGATATTAACAATACTGCTGCGAACCCCTTATGCTTCTATGTTAACACAACAACGCACTTACAGGTGTATGGGTGTGCGTGTGACTCAGCAACAGTGCTTGTTCTGCCATCCCAATGAAGGTTACCTGCCATTCCAGTGAAGGTTACCTGATCCCGTGACACAGCAGTTATCGCAGAGAAGGCTTGTTCGCCATTGTCTGCACCCGTGATGGTTACTTGGTCACCGTTCTCTGAGCACTCTGCAGATCGCTTGATCTCTATGCTATTTTCCAGCCACGGTTTGAATTTCGTAGCGAGTTGCTCAGCTGAGTCTCTCTCTCTCTCTCTCTTTGTCTGTCTCGGTTTTTCTCTCCAGGCTGATCGGTGCCTGCTTGGGCTTGGTTGGGAGTCAGGATCCATCTATTGGCAGCCATGGGTCTTATATATCCCTCTACATACGTTACTTTGTTTCCCTCGACCAATCAAATTTTGCTCTTGCAGCAATCCAATTTTCTTAGAGGTGCTCGGGATGTGGATAGTTTTTTAGACAGGAGATAATTAGTGTATCTGCCGTTCTACCTCCGCCGAGATATTTAATTGTGTTTGGGTCACGCTGACCTGTTCGATTTTTCCATGCAGTATGTGTACTAATGTTGAGCATGCACACCACAATCGTGACACCATATATATCATTAGCCAGAGCTAACTTTTAGACTACATATTTTGAAATATGATTAACTTTGCTTTGATAGCATGTCCTCAAATACACGTTTTCAGCATCAGCAATATTTCCTTGTGAATAGAGAGATAATCAGAATAAGAAATTGGAACACTGACTGCATTTCTGATTGCTCAGTACATAGTCTTTTTGCATTATATTGTGGAAGTTGAATCTAATTTTAATTTGAAATAGATGAATATGGTAGAGCATGTCATAGCCCACTCAATATTAATATAGAAAGGGAAAAACCCAGGAAAGCAATAAGACCATGAAATAATGATCATTTGATGTTGGCTGTGGAAATCAGACAGGAATATAAAATCACAATACCAGGTTCATTAATATCACATATTTAATTATAAATTTGTGATTGAATGATGCATGTTATAATAGTCAATAGGGATGCAATTACGGGCGGCGCGGTGGCCCAGTGGTTAGCGCTGACGCCTCACAGCAAGAAGGTCCCGGGTTCGAATCTCTCGGCTCGGGTGCCTTTCTGTGTGGAGTTTGCATGCTCTCCCCGTGTCCGCGTGGGTTTTCGCCGGGTACTCCGGTTTCCTCCCACAGTCCAAAAGCATGATCCTGGATAGGTTGATTGGCTAATCAACCTATCCAGGAGCATGCGGCGGAGTACCCGGCGAAAACCTATCCAGGATCATGCTTTTGGACTGGCTCGCAGACTAAAATTGTCCCGCAATGCCCGGCGATGGACTAGCGTTCCATCGTCGGGTGTATTCCTGCCTTACGCCCTGTGTTTCCGGGATAGGCTCCGGCTCACCGTGACCCTATATAGGATTAAGCGGTTTCAGATAATGAGATGAGATGGATTAAGCGGTTTCAGATAATGAGATGAGATGCAATTACATCGTTGTGTGGCCTGGTATGAAGGCGCACACACATCATCCATTCAACATGAGACTCCAATACAGTATTCTCTACAGTGTGATTTCTGGCTATGTTTTGCTGTATCAGTTTTTTCGATTGTAATTTTCTTGGAAAAGTAGGTTACCTTTTACACATAGGTTAACTTGGTGATTTTTGTTCGTGTGCTGAAACTTGAAGGTAGAGTAGTGTACCTTTGACATGTTTGATAATTTCTGGTGGAATAGTTTTGCATACAGGAGCATACTAGAGTGCTTGGAGAAAAGCCACACGTACAAGAATACAACACTCGGCACATCTATCCATTAAATGGTGTGCTATGCAGCCTCCTACAGGTATCGATGGCTGTAACTCTGCATGATCCACCAACTCTGATTCTAGCCCGCCGTACTACAGACGTGTTACAGATTTTACAAAATGGGAAAACAAGTGTTAGGCAATACGTTTGCACGTCCGAACGTGAATGTGCCTTGGTGGCAGAGAACACATGCGAGCCAAAAGCCGGATACTTTGATGCGAGCGTGAGATCAAACAATTCTTAGGTTGAAAAGGGGAACACTTCCTAAATGAGCAGTGCATGTGGAGGCGAGGGATTTGCGTGTAAGGTGCACCTAGCCTGGCACAAGCTTCGTGGTGCTGTCACCACCAATTAGCGGCAAATGGCAGTTGTTGTTTGAGTGTGTGCGTGGTCACACACAGCGTGCGACTCACCAGCTGCTGGCCGTGAACACCCCATGCGGCGTGCTGCAGCACCGAATCTTCCACCTCCGGAGGGTTCAGTTCGCTCACTTCCCTGGTGGCAAAAACAAAGATCACCCGTATAGTCTTAGCGCAAAATAATGCCAAGTGTTGTTTGCGAGCACCTATAAAGGCCAGCACAGTATGAGGGGGTGGGTAGCCAACAGCACGCGCAGCCACCTTTGTCGCCATAGCGGTGATGTTTGCACACCACATGAGGCACTCATTTGAGGGTGAATTACCCTAGGGGAGGCCCAAAGCAGTTTCAGAAAATCATCACTGGTGTTGGCTGTCAATAGGAATTGAACTCTGGATGCCAAGTTCATAGTGCAGCACGCTAACTGCTTCACTATAGCTCTCTGATGATGCACCCTGCAAGACATGCCATCAGGTCACTTAGCCATGGGTTGGTCAACCATCTCACCAAGACATATCAAAGTGGCTCACCCACGTAAAATAATATCATAATTAACCCACCATAAATTATTACACCAGACCACCGAAAACTCTTTGTAAATCAGAGCACAACAAAAGACGTAAAATATTATTTCCAGAAAACTTAAGCAGTTTCACCAAAAATTATATTCAAATCACCCTATCATCTAAAAACACAACAAAACCACTCTGTTACTGCCACCCGCAGGTACAGGCAGTAGTAACCAATGTCGTGGGAGAGGGAGAGGTTTCGTGAGATCGTAAGGAGCATGCTTGCCTCGGGAGCTCGATTGGGACTGACTATGCAGGGACGAGGTACGGTTTCACCACGCGAGAGTCAGCCAATGATACGAAGCAGTTGTGTTAATACGGTGTCAATTTTTAATAACCCTAGTGAACCGTTTTCATAACTCACATTGTCGTCAAAATAGTCCACTGCATCGTTTCTCACGTACTTTCCAATTGTATGAATAAACCACGGAAGAACCTTAACATTTACCATCTATATTTTGGCCGTCGCCGTGCTGTTACTCAACAACCCATACACCCACGCGTTTGTGACTATGTTTGTATCGGAGTCTGTGTATACCAAGCACTAGTCCTCAAGCGTCTATGTGTCTGAGTGTGCGTTTACACGACCTGGTAGGGTCTTGGCCTGAAAATTCAGTGTCCTAAGTCCCCCTCCCCTCTCGTTGGTGGGCGGACGCAGCGGGGGGAAGGGTGCGTGGGGAGGGCAGGCGGCTCCGTTTGGTGAGACTCAGGGGCTTGCTGGGTGAGCCGCCTGATTGGCTGTGCAGCGGGCGATGCAGTTTAAAGCGCTAATAATAAAGAATTCTAATAATGGCAAGAGTTATAGTGGGGGGGGGGTTAAAGATAAATATTCAACACAAGCAACCGAATGAGTGGAAGCGAGTCGCTAGTGCGAGATCAGAATTGAACTCAATTGATAAATTCGGAGGAAAGGTAAAAATATAAAGATAAAGCCGCCCCCCCCGTGGAGTCTTTAAGGAAGAAATATCGGGGACAACAACAACCGTCATTCGCCACTATGTGGCAGTGACGTCCACACGTCATCTGTGTCAGGCCAGGTGCACTTTGAAGCAACGTGTAGTATCGAAGGTTCGCTAGCAGGATGAGTGGCCGACACACAACCTGCGTTCCCCACTCTGCCAACTCGCTGTGTTTTATCCGCCAGACGCTCCGCTCGCTCCTTGTTGGAAGGCGACTGCCTCCGACTGCACCGTAGTGTCCTCCACCATCCTCCTCTACACAGGTCGATAGTTACACCGCTGGTACTTCACTTACATTGGGGGATGTGTGTAATGGTTAAAATCTTTGAGCACAAAATTAAAGCATCTCCAATAAAGCTGGAGAGCTGAAAATAGGCTCCGGCTCACCAAGTGGTTTCTGACAATGAGATAAGACATTGAACACGATATAAAGTATCGTTTTGGCCACACGCTTTTAGTCTGTATCCTTAGATTGATTGTGTTGAAAGAAATTATTTTCTACTTTTGAGTGCGGTAAAAGCGGGTCATTTAAAATTTTGCTTTTTATTCTATTTTATTCCTTCAAAAAAGCTCACGGATTGACAGTGCTGTAGACAGGACCCATTGTGAAGTGCGCTTTAATCGCTGCGGATAATATTATTATTACTGGCACACTTTCAGCAGAAATTCTGTCAAAAAAAATTCTATCGAATGCTAACATTATTTTGGGGGCACAAACTTTAAAATCTGTGAAGGAATTGTATATCGCACAATATAAAAAGCACAGTATTAAACAGTGCATCAAAGACTGGAAATTTACTGTGAAAAGTTTCATGTGAAAATCATCCAACAACAGTTTCTGTATATTCATATGATCGGATAACGTGAAGATGCATGATATTCCTTACTCAAAGCAATTTCTCTTGACCTCATAGTGGTGGTCTACATGCAGTGTAGGAAATTCTAGTCATATTGCAGACAAGAACGCCAGAGGACAATGAATCAGTGGACGTCCCAAAATAGCGCTACTCAATTTATCGGCTGGAAATGCATAATTGGCTAACTCGATCCATGCTTGACAATTTGAATCACGCCTGGTTCTGAGTAGTACAACCACTTTGATCACAGCACAATCTGGCTAGGGGTTAAAACATGGCATTTTTTCATACCAGAATAAAACTTCAGTGACTGGAGAGTCAAGAACCCAATGTGCCACTTCTGTAAAATATTGGTGATTTTCAGGAAATGTGTTGAACAAAGGCATTTCCAACTGTCAATCACAATCAGACATCTTCATGTACTCTGGGGAACACTTTACATAACATTAGCATATTATATATAATGGTCATCGTTTTTCCACTTATACGTATGATGTACACCCCTATAAAAGCAGTCCCATTGAGCTTTATGGTTTATATTCCATATTATTTTGTGGCTGTAGTGTCTCAAACACTAGCAAAACATTATGATTTAAAGAAACAAGTGATTTATTCAGCCTTTCACGAATAGAACATAACCTACTAGGACAATGCCAAATACAAATATTGATGTATCTCTATTGGGGTCACAACCATGTTTAAATAGTTTTCAGTTAATATCTGCGCATCCAATTCATGTTTATCAAGTTAAGAGATTGGACCTTTGAATCACAGTATGTGTGCATTTTGTCAAATGTCACCGGTTGCAGAGCATCACCCACTATTGAAGCAGTACGACTATGTCATGTGCTGTGAGGGCTGAGCAGTGAAATATTTGGCCCCAAGTTAACGTTGCAGCGAATGTCAGTCTATATGATTCATACCATTGTCAGAGCTATTAGTAAGACTTGCAGTAGCATTCTGGGTTTTGCCAATAAAGTGAGGCTCACCAAAATATATTAATGCAGCACGAATATTTACCACTAGAACATTGGACAGGAATATTTCTTACCCCTGGGATTATACAAAGTTTGGGCCTTGAGGATAAGTTCCAGGTATATTGACCTGAGAATAAGTGGGTGAGGGCGGCGCGGTGGCCTAGTGTTTAGCGCTGACGCCTCACAGCAAGAAGGTCCCGGGTTCGAATCTCTCGGCTCGGGTGCCTTTCTGTGTGGAGTTTGCATGCTCTCCCCGTGTCCGCGTGGGTTTTCGCCGGGTACTCCGGTTTCCTCCCACAGTCCAAAAGCATGCTCCTGGATAGGTTGATTGGCTCGCAGACTAAAATTGTCCCGCAATGCCCGGCGATGGACTGGCGTCCCGTCGTCGGGTGTATTCCTGCCTTACGCCCTGTGTTTCCGGGATAGGCTCCGGCTCACCGTGACCCTATATAGGATTAAGCGTTTTCAGATAATGAGATGAGATGAGAATAAGTGGGTGTTATGCTCTACCTGGTGTGGATGTTGTAGATGGAGTAGGATGCCACATAGGAATGTCGATAAACCTGCAAACAGAGAAATGATCATTAAAACAAATGTTTACACCTCAAAGACCTGACAAACTAACGTCATTCAGGGTGAGCATTTCCAATGTCAAAACCATTACTCTACGTCTATTTCATGTCACGATCAGTTACTGCAGATTAATCATTTGTCCGTAGTTCAAGTACTATACAGTATTCAGAAAGAGACTGCATAGAAGCTAAGTTATGTGTTGTATGTTATAATGATTTCAACCTCTTACAAAGTGCAGTAAATCCGAAGGTGCGATATTGTTGTTGCAGTTTCTGAAGTGGTGCCACTAACATTATACCCTCAGGCTCGACTGCATTTATTCTAAAATAAGTAGACTAATTCATTATTAAATGGCGATTGCCTCGATTGCAGTTCGTGAAACATTAATGAGCCATCGAATTACACTCCCTGTAAAGTGCAAATGTTCATAGTCACTGCACTTTAAAAGTTGCCATCTCATCTCATCTCATTATCTGAAACCGCTTAATCCTATATAGGGTCACGGTGAGCCGGAGCCTATCCCGGAAACATAGGGCGTAAGGCAGGAATACACCCGACGACGGGACGCCGGTCCATCGCCGGGCATTGCGGGACAATTTTAGTCTGCGAGCCAATCAACCTATCCAGGAGCATGCTTTTGGACTGTGGGAGGAAACCGGAGTACCCGGCGAAAACCCACGCGGACACGGGGAGAGCATGCAAACTCCACACAGAAAGGCACCGGAGCCGAGAGACTCGAACCCGGGACCTTCTTGCTGTGAGGCGTCAGCGCTAACCACTGCGCCACCGCGCCCTCTCATTCTCCCAAAACCAGCATAACTGTATTAAACCACACTGTGCATGGACATGTCGTTCATACTTTCTGTCTCTGCACACACTGACATAACTTGTATACCACTTGTGTTTCCCTCGAATGTCTAAATACAGCACTTAATTTTCCTGCTATGTTTTCTTTTCAAACACACGCACACTGTACATGTGAGCAGGTTGTAGTTTTATCAATGGTGTTAATTGCTCGGAGAGATTGACAACAAAAGGACGAACCCGTCTTTCCACAAAAGTTGCGCGTATGTTTACACATTTTATTAACTTGTTCACAAAACATTTTCTTTACAGCATTCACATGTATCATAACACATATACATTTGTTATATGCATCTCATCTCATCTCATTGTCTGAAACCGCTTTGTCCTATGCAGGGTCACGGTGAAGACGGAGCCCTATCCCGGCAGACACTGCGCAAGGCAAGGATATACCGACGATGGGACGCCAGTCCATCGCCGGGCATTGCGGGACAATTTTAGTCTGCGAGCCAATCAACCTATCCAGGAGCATGCTTTTGGACTGTGGGAGGAAACCGGAGTACCCGGCGAAAACCCACGCGGACACGGGGAGAGCATGCAAACTCCACACAGAAAGGCACCCGAGCCGAGAGATTCGAACCCGGGACCTTCTTGCTGTGAGGCGACAGCGCTAACCACTGGGCCACCGCGCCGCCCCGTTATATGCATGTACATTTTATTTATATACGCAAAGAAAATCCCCCGTATAGCCTTTACAGACTGTAGGGTCAAGTGCTGTTATCAAGCACCTCTGAAGGCAGACACGGCACAGAAGGAGGTGGGTTACCAGCACCACTTCCGGTCGCCTTTGTTTACACACTGCACCAGGTACTTATTTGGGGTTGAGTCGACCTAGGGGAAACACAAGATCGGTTCAGAAAATCGTCCTAATGTTGGAAGTGAGCGGGATCGAACTCATGTCGCCAGGTTTGTAGCCCAGCGCGCTAAGCGCTGAGTCACCGCTCCGCATTGAGCAAAAGTCTCAGGACAAACATGCAAGCAGGCTGGGAACCCTCGCTTATAAATTAAAACAAGCAGTTCATGAAGAAAAATATTAATCTAATTGCTGACTGGAAATTGCAATGGCAGTCGATACGTAGTGCTTTTAATGTCACCATTAAGTTGGTTACCTCCACGTGCTTGTACAGCCTTGCTTTTAAATATATTCAAAATATTAGATCAAGCAACTAGTTTCATTGTTCACTGCCTTAAAAACACACACATACACATTTTATGTCAATGATATAAACATACATCAATATGATGATATGAACGATTATTTGTTACATGTATGGTAAATGCACTTATCAAAGGGCACAGCGGCAGTTAGGATTTACCTATAAACTGCTAAGCTAAGTTTTGCATGCTGCACCAAAAACCACTCCACTGACGTAAACGCTGGTGTTATGACACTGGGACAGGTTCCCCAAGTCACATGCTTGTTTGACTCGGAATTGTCTTCTGGGAAATGGAACCTGTGCAATGATTCTGAAGTCTATACGTTAGCGGCTATTTCATCATGACGACCTGCTGGGAGAGTGCAAACATTCATCTTTAATCATGTCAGTTTGAGAAAGCTATACAAATGCCAGACTGGTCACCGTTGTCTTATAAGCTCAAAGCAACGCTTCCCAAAAGCTTCATAAAAGACATCTATATTTAACTTAAGACACTGATAAAAAAAAGATTTTAGACAATATCTGAGTACATAAATGATGCAGGTGCTTGAGAACAGAATATGCTTACACAAAATAGACACATTAACCCCTTAAATTGACGGTAGGGAGCATCAGGTATTATTTTCGGACAAAAGACAATAGGATTTTTTTATGACATGATATATATTTTTTTCGGATTATATTATGTACTACTTTAAATGCTTTCATGCTAATATTAGTGATGTTGATGCCACATCACACAATTTTTCGTGGGGAAAGGAATTATAGTGAGGTCATGACGTCACGTTCTTTTTTCTGATGAATCCCAAAACAAGTTTTAGAGCGTCATAAAATAATTTTATACAAAAGAGCAGTGCAGTTTGAGTGCAAAATGTTCTTTGAATGGTTCCGGTGTGGAAATTATTCGCTCGATCATCATAAAATTTGGCTTAGTCACTTTTTCAACAGGAAAATTTGCCACACACACGACACACTCACACTGTGGATGTAATGATGTAGGTTTTCACGGCTCGAAGCGTGATGATTGCTTCGAAAAGCTGCTCTCTCGGGACAGCCGCGTCGATCGCTCCCTCTTCCCTCCTCGCGCCTGAGGATGCCTCTAACGTGTGAGGCGAAACGTCGCGAGGTGGAGAGAGGAAGCGAATGACGTAGCTGTCCTGAAAGAGCAGCTTTTCAAAGCAATCATCAGTACAATTTGCTTCCAAAATGTGAATCTGATCCGATTTCGGAACGACCAGTTGCATTACGAGACTAATATGGTTGCTTCGGTTTGGATAAGATCTTCTTTACATGAGTCACAAGATTCCCGGAGACATTCCCACAATCTTTTGGAGACACCACTTCCTGGTGAAAGAGTCAGCCAAGAAAGGAGCTCTGCTGCACGATGATTTGGTGCTCACAAAGAATGTGGTTTACAATGAAGAACTTTAATATCTGGGCGGTGCGGTGGCCAAGTGGTTAGCGCTGACGCCTCACAGCAAGAAGGTCCCCTGGTTCGAATCTCTCGGCTCGGGTGCCTTTCTGTGTGGAGTTTGCATGCTCTCCCCGTGTCCGCGTGGGTTTTCGCCGGGTACTCCGGTTTCCTCCCACAGTCCAAAAGCATGCTCCTGGATAGGTTAATTGGCTCGCAGACTAAAATTGTCCCGCAATGCCCGGCAATGGACTAGCGTCCCGTCGTCGTGTGTTTCCGGGATAGGCTCCGGCTCACCGTGACCCTATATAGGATTAAGCGGTTTCAGATAATGAGATGAGATGAGACTTCAATATCTTTAATAACTACTTACATATATATAAAATTGCACATCAACAAAACACAACCTTTACAAACCGTAATTTTTTACTGGCACATACACTAGTGTTATATGTCTAGGCCCGATGTTTGGATTCTTTGAGCAGTTGGTTTGGACATTTACCTGCGGATGAAGGCAACTCTTTAAAACAGGTTCATTGGGAAACCACAATTAACTAACAGGACACCCACCAGAAGCAATTTCTGGTGAGGGGCATAGGGGGCAGCACAATCAATTCCTGCCAACCACTGGAGCTGTTGTGCAATTAATTATACGATAGCGGTGGGGGAGATGTTCGACTGAAAATCCTGACCGAGCATGATAATGAAAATGTTAATTATTTGCAATATCCCTAAATAATTACTTTCCCATTGCTTCATTTATTCGTATGTATTTCAAAATGCCATTGCTATGAAATTATTTAATAAGCCATAAGGCCGGCACTGGTTCTACGCTCAAACATCGTGGTACTGCCATAGAAAATGACTGCATGTGCCCCTTTCATTTTGCTCAGGAATCAATAAAGATAGGGTCCTACAGGAGCAATACGTCACTAGCTTTACTTCCATTCAGGGTAAATCGCGTGCAGGATGTGCTCCCCACTCCCCTGACTCGAAGCCTCGGAATAAACACAGCATCAACTCAGCTGGGGGGTGAACAGGACACATGTTGCAATGCTTTGAGCTCATAGGTCACGCTGCCTGGAAGGAGTTCATGTATTCTCATTACCAGGAAGCTCTCACTGGGGGGAATGTCCACTGTTTGCAAATTCTTAATTAATCCTTATGTACATTCCACCTCCAGCAATAGCAAAAGCTTCTGCTCCAATCATGCGCAAGCACGCAATCACATAAGCATTTTTTTATTTTCTTGCACAGCCGCTGAGCATATTCAACAGTGCAAATTCATCACCAATGCAAATGTAAAAGTTTTAAATGAATAATTATCCAATGTAATGTGTACACACTTTTACCTAGACTCATCGGCGATATCTTACTTGCCAAGCCTCACTTGCAGGGCGAGCGAATTGTTTCCCATTGAACAGTTTCATATGCTGCAGTCAAATTAAGTTTCAAGTGCAGCGAGTTAATGGTATCAGCTCCATCCCCAATTATCAATTACTCATCTCATCTCATTATCTGAAACCGCTTAATCCTATATAGGGTTACGGTGAGCCGGAGCCTATCCCGGAAACACAGGGCGTAAGGCAGGAATACACCCGACGACGGGACGCCAGTCCATCGCCGGGCATTGCGGGACAATTTTTTAGTCTGCGAGCCAATCAACCTATCCAGGAGCATGCTTTTGGACTGTTGGAGGAAACCGGAGTTCCCGGCGAAAACCCACGCGGACACGGGGAGAGCATGCAAACTCCACACAGAAAGGCACCCGAGCCGAGATTCGAACCAGGGACCTTCTTGCTGTGAGGCGACAGCGCTACCCACTGGGTCACTGTGCCGCCCGTGTTTTTAAATTGCCATAAAAAATACAATGTGTCGTTACTTAAAAAATATCTCCCCATGTCCAATCCTATTGACTAATCCCCCAGATGTTTAGTGTTGTGACTTAACCTCTGCTCTGAGCGAAATGCTGTAGCACATTTCTTACTGGGCCATAAACCCTCTGCAGTGTGGCATTAACTGGAGGCCAATAGATTTCAAAGTAATGTCGCAGCATCTCTACCAGAAAAAATCGGTGCTTTATATCGACATTAGGGGAATTACTAAAAAGGTCAGCTGTTAGAATGAACTTCTATCGCTTGTATTTCTCTTGGTCCGAAATGTGAATGCCTCACAACCTCACATACATTTAAATGCCATGAAGTCCATGGAGCAACAAAAAAATGCACATCAAACACCCTTCGGATGCAACGAAAATATAATATTTGCATTGCAGTAAGCAATGTATGTTTTGTAAGTTTAACAATTGCTTTTATGAAATCACATACAACCTATATATATTCACGAAGGGTTTGACACATGTTTGATACATCGCATTTGAGGACTTATCTAGCTTTGAAAAATTATTGACTGCCAACTGTTTGTTTGTAAATGCATTGTACAACGTAAAAGGTTGGAACTTGTGTCCAGGTGGCAGAACTACCACAAGAAATAAGTGGCATAATTTATCGGTCGGCAAATATATTAGTAAATACATAGGCCTTCCACCAAATCACCGCAAGAGCATTTGTGTGGTAGGCAAGCAGCTTTGCGGTGTTGTTAGGAGTGCCAAGTCTCCCCGGGTTCTTTAGATTCCAACCATGCGAAGACGTTCCTTAATTAATGGAATTGGTAAAACATCCTGAAATAAGACCCTCTTAAGATTCAGTGAGGCCCTTAACATGGCATTAGACTGCCTTGAATATCAAACGTACAGATGTATTTCGCCTGTACATGTCAATTCAAGTCAACTTATATTTGCTACACGGAAAAATGCCGTTTAGATAGTTACCTAGCTAATATGGAAGGGAAAATCGCAGTGCTATCAGCACAAAACAAGTAGAAAGCGATTTGTACTAAATAACAGGCAACTAAACAGAATGTATGAAAGGTGAAGGCCCAAATATAGCCTAAATAACAAAAACTATAACATTAACAAAATAAACAGACGTATTGTAAGAAAAACAAGGATGAGGTAATTAATTGATGGAGAGGAGATGAGAGATATGTATTCATCAACGAGCCACCTGCTGTGCACTGCCATAAATACTCTGAAGGTATACGGTTCCTTTTAAGAGCTCTGAATTAAGATAACCCATACCCAACCCAGACTTCAAAAACCATTGACAATGATGATGAGAGAAGCCATTAGCCTTTCCTGGACGCTGTCAGTTGCATAATTGAGCAGTGTTTGTGAGTAAGACTGTGCTTAATTAATTAGTTATGTTTTCCATTAGTTTACATAAAGCAGCATGAACAACATTTCTCAACGTTAGCTAATCATCCCGTCTTGTGATGCGGTGACAAAGTATTTCTCTGACTTTATGAAAGTCATACCATGAAAATCCCGGTCAGGCCATCACCCTTTTAAGGTCATTTAATATATCTGCTACTTCACGAAGAATCAATTACAGTTACCTTTTATGAGGAACTCAGCTCTGCAATATATGTGTGCATTTTCATCACTTATTCGGACCACAAACAAAAATGAGCAGCACACAATGTTTATTCTCCCATCAAGATACTTTTACGTTCATCGTGTATGCTGCTCTACAAATGAGATGTTACATACCTCACATTGTGACAATTATCATCTTATGAAAACACTCATAATTAGGGTGGTGATGAAGACAGTTCATAACTACAAATATTTAAATACATCGTTCTATTGCTCGAATATGATGCGCAATATATACACATTTTGGACCAATGCTGACAACTTATAAAAACGATCTGGAGCTGATTGAAAAAGCATTTCCAACTACAGAGACATCTTGGGGGTGGTTCGTGCAATTCCACGCATCATTCGCCACCGCATATTATGCTCGCAGAGAGGGAAGCATCACAGACAGCGAAGAAAGACAGTGGGGAGGTAGCACACAGGCCTGAGTGACCTGCGGTGCGTTGCCCGTGACTTTGTGTGCTGTAGGGAGCCGCGGGATGAATGCGCCTGTCAAACGGTTCACGGCTGCATACACTGGTTGCCATTAATGCCGCGGCAGCAGTGGGACCTCTGAATGATGGAGCGCGTCCGCGACTCTCCCTGTGAGAATGTACATGCGCAGGCACCCATGTGTTCGCACATCGCAAAGTGAAGAATGCATTTGCAATGCGCTATGCAGCAGCATTAATACAACAACGTGGAACCTGCAACCTATATTAATAACTCAGTGTATTATATTGCAAATGATGACAATGGGGAAATGCTGAAGGTTTTAAGTAAAAACATATGTTGCTTGTCTTCATAGTTTACGCCTGTTGTGGTTAAAGCATTTGACTTGTGGGGCTAAATTCTGGTAAGAGATAACTTGGCCTGTAATATCACTTGAGTTGATAAAAAAACACATTTGTGCCACTTTTTGTGATGCCAAACATGGTTCTCTCAAAAAGGAATTGCCAACTGTCATGAGTATCTGTAAAGTCCACCACTGATCCAAGGCCACAAATAACGAATAGCATCATGTCATTGATAAGTTCAGCATGGAAACACTTCTAAAACTTGTAATTATTCCTAATGTATTTATATAGCATCGTATTAAAAGGCATCGACTTAAAAAAAATTGTAAATAGTTCATTTATTAATTCGTTCTACAATAGTTATTACAATTAAAATCAAGATAATATTAAAATCAAAAGCCATTGGTTTTACCCCGTTTCAAATGAGTGTTGTTTGATTTCTGAAATATAATGCAAAACTTAATACAATTAAATTTTTTAAGATTCCTTTTTAATGAGGATGTTCAGCTTTCAATTATGAACTTTTGCTTAAGGATCACAATAGTCAATTGGACTAAGAAAATAGAGCAGGTTAAACATTTTAATTAGCGCTCATTAAAATTCGCCAAAAGACAATGGCCCTGCATCTTTATGAGTCTCCCCCAATCCATCATTGTTGTGTAACATTGCATTTCATACAGCCGAGGGCATCTATTAGTGATGCAATTAGTGAAATGCATGTCCATACGTCTCTCCAATGCAAATTGGAAACGGAGGTAATGTTGTTGAGGACTTTTAGACCCCAACATTTCTTTAAAACACAACCAGTTGATAGCTTGAATCTTGCTGTCATGCAGTGTTGTAAAGAGTGAAAATTAGCATTATTGTTCATTTTTCTCATCCGCTTTTATTTACTCGTGTAATATGTGCTTCAAATATTTAGTATATTTTTTAGTTAGTGGCAATATGCAAAGATAAGAAAGTTATTCAAAAAGGTAACGGTGCAATAAAATACAGTAAGCAAATAATACAAAAACCACATTCTCTTACTTTTAAATTCCTCGTAAAATAAAATACTGTACAGTCTGTGCATGTGAGTACATATGGCGAGAGATAGTGTAGCACACTGCACGACTAACCTTGCTACCCGAGTTGGTCGACTCAGCCTTAAATGGGACAAAGATGGCCAGGTGCTGAAATAGATTATATGCTGTGCTGGCTTTCATGGGTGTTCGCTAACAGCACTTGTCCCAAAAGTCGCTTCAGGCTATATGGGGGCTCTTTATGTTTGTGTACAGGTGGGCACGTGGTGTTCATCATCTGCATGATAATAAAACCAGGAACCCATATTGGATGTCACAATCAGAACATTCCAGGCATGCCTTATCACCACTATAAGCTCAAGGGGTCATAAGATAAAAGATAAAATTAAATAAGGTATTTCGTTAAATCTCATCTCATCTCATTGTCTGAAACCGCTTAGTCCTATACAGGGTCACGGTGAAGCCGGAGCCTATCCCGGCAGACACAGGGCGCAAGGCAAGGATATACCGACGATGGGACGCCAGTCCATCGCCGGGCACTGCGGGGCAATTTAGCCTACGAGCCAATTAACCTATGTAGCAGCATGCTTTTTAGACTGTGGGAGGAAACCGGAGTGCCCGGCGAAAACCCACGCGGACACGGGGAGAGCATGCAAACTCCACACAGAAAGGCACCCGAGCCGAGAGATTCGAACCCGGGACCTTCTTGCTGTGAGACGACAGCGCTAACCACAATGGAACAGTATTACGAAGGCTATCTAAATTGGGGTAAACATAATTATAAACAATACTTCAAACAATTTCTCTAAAAAAAATGTTAAGCTTCGTGACAACTGGAAATAGCACTTCACAATATACCTTTGTGTACTGATTTAAAAAAAAAACTTTCAGACATGTCCTGCTTAAAAAAAGCACATCTTACTAAATATATATTAATATTTTGAAGCAATACAGGAAAACCGAATGCCTGGATAAATCCCAACGAGAGTAAACATTCACATTCTGGGTAAATTGGTTAGTTCTAAACTTCATTAATTTCCTCGTAAATACAATTAAGGGATCAGCAACAAACATTTTATAACTGGGCATTTGTACTGATGTAGGTTTCTACAGCTCGAAGCACGATGATTGCTTTCCAAATCTGTTCTTTTACATTAGCCGCGTGGAGCGCTTCCCCTCTCCTCTTATTGCTGCTATTGCAGCATTCAGCTCTTATTATGTATAAAAATATGTATTTCATTTGGAGCTGGACGAGGTTTGACAAGCCACCAAGCAAACAGAAAAAAGAATGAACATTTACAATTACTGGAGATAATGAAGGACTGCTAAATAAGGGAGCAATGGGGAGAGCATTGCCATTGACCATTTTGCAGATGATCCCGCGGTCAACTCAAAGTGCAACAACTAAATACTCTGTTGCGCGCACTCCAAAACCCACTGACAGATAATTAATTGGCTGCTTATAACAGTTGCTTATTTATGCTCGCAGATCTGTGCTACATTTTAAAATGCCATTTATGAGGCAGCGCAAGAGTGGCTTATTTATAATGAATGCGCACATTTATCACATTAAAGCAATTAGCGGGTATTATAAAGATGCCAATTAAACAAATGTTTGAAACCAAAGACTGCCGTGAGATAGATGCTCAGCACGTGATTGGTTTAACAATATTATCATTATAAACATTGATCAGATATTACTTATTCAGATGCATTTTGCGATGTTTGATTCTGCTACAAAAGCAATTTTGTGTCCCATGCTGGTTGTGGACGGTTGTTACCCGTAGTGGAATATACCTAGTAACATTTGAACAGGCAAAACACTGGTAATTACACAGCGCAGTCAAAAATGATAGGAATTTGCTGTGTTTCCGTAAACACTACTGCATCACACTGAACGAGAAGACCTTTTGGTAAATGCATTAAATGTTATTTCATTTCCACAATGAAATGTATCACATGACAGTAGCATTGTAGGTGTTAGGAGCCATCGAGTAAGAACACTCAAGTACACTTTATATTTTAACAGGTAAAGCCCACTGATCTACTAGCTCTTTTTCAAAGGTGACCTGGCCACACATGATGGCTCATCAAAGTAGCTTATCTCATATGTGAAATGTACTGTAGCCACCAAATAATCTAAACGCATATTTCTTATTGCGAGTAAAGAGAGAACGTGAGAGCTCCAAATACACAGGCGTTTAGGGTCGAGATCTCACGCACGGCCTTGTGCTTATCATGGGAGGGTGGTATCATCCGGTCACCACAGCACCAAAACGTAACCAAAGCTCCACAGTAGACTGTCTAAAGAATCCAAGCTTGTCGAACACTACACAGCATTGAAATAAACAATTGAGACATAGTTGAAATTAGTGTGGTAAGGAAAGAACTCTGTAATTATGAAAAGCGGAAACATATTCCGTTGTAAAGGAATAAATGACAGTAGTCAAGTTATGGAGCATTGAAATTCTTAGTCTCCTTGGGAATAAGATAGAATATTAGGGTTTAACAGTTCATCCGATCGAGTTGTTCAGCTTACACTGAGGCTCTCTAAACATGAGAAGTAAAATAAACTAATTACCTGCATGCTCCCACTAGCAAGCCATGAATAATATGGAAGCCCAAAATGTAAGAAATAACCAACTGATAAATGGGGATTAAATACATTACAGTATCGCAATGGGTGACTTCAATGCAAAAGCGACCAAACGGTATAGAGATGGAAAGCTCGACTAAATTTGGCACTGGCGTGAGGAACGAGGCGCGAGCGTTTACTCGAATTTGCAGCCAGCAAAGATGCTTGAATATTAAAGACTAGAGTAAATTGACGCGGAGAGGCAAAATGGTTAGGATTAAAGAATGAAACTGACTTTATTCTTACAAACTTCATACTACATTGCACTTTCCAGAATATTATATTTGCATTATATAATACATCACTTTATTATATCTGTATTTCATATAAAATATGCACTACATAACACTATAATAGTGCATTGAAATGTGATATGAATTCCATATCTACACCTAAGCACGTGGCCCAGTGGGTAGCGCTGTCGCCTCACAGCAAGAACGCCCCAGGTTCGAATCTCGGCTCGGGTGCCTTTCTGTGTGGAGTTGGCATGTTCTCCCCGTGTCCGCGTGGGTTTTCGCTGGGCACTCGGGTTTCCTCCCACAGTTCAAAAAACATGCTGCTGCATAGGTTAATTGGCTTGCAGACTAAATTGCCTTCAGTGCCCGGCGATGGACTGGCGTCCCATCGTGGGTATATCCTTGCCTTGTGCCCTGTGTCTACCAGGATGGGCTCCGGCTCACCACGATCCTGTACAAGATTAAGTGGTTCTGACAATGAGATTTTATTTTATCTCCCATGTTGGAGGCATCATTGGGCTTCTGTATTAAATATCCCGAAAGAGCAGCTCTTGAAAGCAATTCTTCTAGGTCGAGCAGTGAGAACCCATTATATTCTGAGTACTCAACTTATACTCCAGTTTGTAACGATTATTAGCTGGCAAATTTATATTTTAATTATCAGGCCTTCCTGACCAACAAATCACGATTTTATATCATCCAAAACTTACGTGACCCATGGCATCCAATATTATAACATCTTTAAAGCTAAACAATGTTAGGGCTGAGTAGTGCTTAGATGGGCGAGCATCATGCACAACAGATATAAGAGGCTGCAGAGCTGTTCTCTTAACAGCAGAGGAGAGTGCGGAAAATCATTTTGTTTGTATTGTGCTCCTCTGACCCAAGTTTAAATTTCCCTGACTGCATAAATCCACACTGACCACTGTGGTCATGCTCTGCACGGCATGCGGGAGTCTTCATTCGGTGAGGGGTTCAGAAAAAAGGTTGCGGATGAATAATGATGACTCGAGACTTAACAGACATTATTTTGAGGCTTTCACAGTTTTACTTGATATGAGTTGTATTGTACTGTTATGATCATTGTTAACATTAGCATGTTTCATACCTTTAGCGTTGATGTTAATTAACAAAGCTTGGCAGATTCTCGATTCTCGTCTACGGATTTGCAAAGGCGATATAAATATCGTAATGATGAATCACATCCCTGTGTGAATGTTCATTAAATCATTAATATTCCACACTGTCTTTTGTATCTTAATGAAGAGCATTCTGCACAGCATGAAACACGTGGTAGGCCACATGCTGATATAGTTAATGTGTTTTGGGCTCATGCTTCCTGATCAGTGACCCATGCCACTTCTCAAGGGATGAGCCGTCCCAGATCAGCATTCAGAGCTGCTGTATATGCATTGCAAATATTTTGGTCAGCTTTGACAGTCACCCACCCCTCTTTAATGCAATGCATTTAACATCTCCCGAGAGTTTATGTTGTTTGAAAGCTCAGTAAAGACAATATTACTTAATATATTTTGCTCGCTCTGAAATTGTCATCCTAAAACGCAGGACATGTGCATGCGTGGTATGGTAGCACTGCAAGGATCACGTGCCACTCTCTTACAGGGATATAACTTTATATTGGGATTTTATACGTAAATTAACAATTTATCTCAAAAGTCACCTCATTGTCAGAAACCGCTTAGTCCTGTACGGGGTCGCGGTGAGCCAGAGCCTATCCAAACAGACACAGGGCGCAAGGCAAGTATACACCCACGATGGGACGCCAGTTCATCACCGGGCACTGCGGGCAATTTAGTCTGCAAGCCAATTAACCTATGCAGCAGCATGTTTTTTTGGACTGTGGGAGGAAACCAGAATACCCGGCGAAAACCCACGTGGACACGGGGAGAGAACTTGCGAACCCCACACAGAAAGGCACCCGAGCCGAGAGATTCGAACCCGGGACCTTCTTGCAGTGAGGCGACAGCGCTACCCACTGGGCCACCGTGCCGCCCTATCTCTAAAGTTAAAGAGTGAATTGCTGTTGGCATGCACATTTCATTAACCTGCACCAGTAATTTCAGTTCATTACTATTTACAATAATAGACTTATTTTTAAAAATTAAATGTGAACGTCGTTTTGTGGTTCGTACATTCAACATCGGGGCAGCGCGGTGGCCCAGTGGTTAGCGCTGTCGCCTCACAGCAAGAAGGTCCCGGGTTCGAATCTCGGCTCGGGTGCCTT
>JAZEWT010000003.1:13851019-13863547 GCA_036362905.1 Mordacia mordax
CGGTTTCAGACAATGAGATGAATGAGACTTTCAACATCACCCCCCAACACCATCACCCCAGTATTGACAGTGACGATCTGTCACGGCGATTGGTGCAATCACATCACGTGCATCAGTGTGATTGCGTCACCAGTTGTAGCTGTTTTCTGTTAATAGAAGGACGCTGCCGTTTATTTCACCAGTTTACAATGGTCCGAGTGTTTGCAATCACATTCAATAAAAGTGGCAAGGACAAACGTGTGAGCATGTCGAGATCTACACCTGAGCGAGCCAGTTTTCATTCATGGGCAACCTTATGTTGCACTGTCACGTTCTACAAATCCGAATAATGATTATTTTTTTCGGGAGGCGCGGTAGCCCAGTGGTTAGCGCTGTCGCCTCACAGCAAGAAGGTCCCGGGTTCGAATCTCTCGGCTCGGGTGCCTTTCTGTGTGGAGTTTGCATGCTCTCCCCGTGTCCGCGTGGGTTTTCGCCGGGTACTCCGGTTTCCTCCCACAGTCCAAAAGCATGCTCCTGGATAGGTTGATTGGCTCGCAGACTAAAATTGTCCCGCATTGCCCGGCGATGTACTGGCGTCCCGTCGTCGGGTGTATTCCTGCCTTACGCCCTGTGTTTCCGGGATAGGCTCCAGCTCACCGTGACCCTATATAGGATTAAGCGGTTTCAGATAATGAGATGAGATGAGATTATTTTTTTCATAATGCTAGCAACTCACGAGGAATTTACTTAATGATGCACAACTTTCATACCAAATGTTGTTTACAAAGCTATTTTTGATGAATTAACAAGTTTTTAAAAATGTATTTTAATCTCCATATTTTAGACTTAACCTATCATTGACAGGATATATGTTGCTGCGTTGGTCGGTTCGAAAGTTTGTTCTATCCCACATGCAGAGCTTGCAAGCTCACTGGGTATTTTCTGTTGTAAAAATAAACATCTAGCTATTCGTATAGTTACATAATATTATTTTCTATGCCTGTCTGCAATTGTGGCATTGTATAAAACAAATAAAACACACCAAATTTCATTTATAAAGACACCTCACGAATGAACTAGTTTTAAAAGTCTTATTTTGTCGTTATAATGTATTCTTAACTCATCATATGACGAGATATTCGTATAGAGAAAGTACTACATTGTTACAATATTATATTATTATTATATCCTGGTTGTGCAGGCACATTACAAGGACCGGGAGAGGATGACCACTGCAGAGGTGGATGAATGAAATCAGTTCATGCACTGCAGTCACATAGATCGGAAGATCGCGAGACTGTAAGCGACGGTTCCGACACTGGGAGGCCTTCATCGAGCAGTGGAGAGACAATGGCTTATGATGAACTAATGTAACTATCATTAAATTCAATAGAGTATTATTTATCCTGGGTGGCACGGTGGCCCAGTGGTTAGCGCTGTCGCCTCACAGCAAGAAGGTCCCGGGTTCGAATCTCTCGGCTCGGGTGCCTTTCTGTGTGGAGTTTGCATGCTCTCCCCGTGTCCGCGTGGGTTTTCGCCGGGCACTCGGGTTTCCTCCCACAGTCCAAAAGCATGCTGCTGCATAGGTTAATTGGCTCGCAGGCTAAATTGCCCTGCAGTGCCCGGCGATGGACTGGCGTCCCATCGTGGGTGTATCCCTGCCTTGCGCCCTGTGTCTGCCGGGATAGGCTCCGGCTCACCGTGACCCTGTATAGGACTAAGCGGTTTCAGACAATGAGATGAGATGAGAATATTTATCCAATGTATACTTGACATGAAGGCTTTCACAACTTATATCAGATGTAACAAGTGTAAAAGTGTCGTAAACCTACCTTCATCCGAAACTGCAAATAAGAATTTTTTTTTTCACACGAACAGGACGTATCAATTCACTACTTCAGCACTTCAGTGTGTTAACAAACCCACAACATTTACCATATGTAATGCATCCAGTTACATTAGGGTCGCAGGGGGCTGGAGCCTATCCTGGCCGACAGAGGGCACAAGCCAGTGCTATACCCAGGATGTGATGCCGGTACATCGCAGGGCACTTTTTGGGGGCAATATACTGAGCAAGTCAATCAACCTAGGGAGTGAAGTGTCCTTAGACGGTGGGAGGAAATTGGCATACCTGGCGATAACCTACGGGGATACGGAGAGAACACGCCAACTCTACATATAAAGGCAACCAGAGCCGCGAAATGAACGCGGAACCTTCTTGCTATGAGGCAGCAGTGCTACTCACTACGCCACCGTGCCATCCAGAGAATATTAAAAATTTGTTTCCCATAGCATCTGTTCACCTTCATTAGGTGTCCCATTGTGACAGATGTAATTTTAATAGACAGTCTGCGGGAACATTTGTATTCATATACAGAAAACTCTTGGACACGATTTTCATACTTCCTGGCATATCCGTGTTTACATATCACAGCAGTGTTATTAATTTGATCTTGGCCAATTTCCCCTTTATTATTCTCACTCCCTTCAGTCCCACTCATGTGACACTGATCAAATAAAACCAATTATATCCTTTATTACAAACATAAGAATAGTATTTTACAATCAATTTGTAGACTGTTATTTTTTTAAATACCAGTTTTTTTATTTGTTTCTTATTTATGCTTTTGTTGGAATTCTTGACATTTAATCTAAGTACATTTTAGACAACACCGGGATTTAAAAAAATAGAATTGCTCTCTGCTCAAATATTTTTAAATGAAATGTCTTCTGCTTTATAAATATTATTGATGATTGCTTCGAAAAGCTGCTCTCTTGGGACAGATTGCTCCCTCTCCCCCCATCGCGATGTTTTGCCTCACGTTAGAGGCATCCTCAGGTACTTTTAGCTAAGGGTGCCACGCTGTGCACATCGGTTGACGTGCACAGCGCGGAGTTGTGTTACTGTGTTAGTGATTGGTGTTATGTTGCTGGCGTGTTGTTATGTTAGTGTTTAATAACGACGCTGCAAGAGAGAATTCCCCCGTCTCGTCGCTGGTGTGTCTGCCGTGTGGTGAGAAGATGGCACCGCAACCCCAAACGCGTCGCCGGGACCCACGAGGGTGCGCCAGCGGGTGGCCTGCTGGTTGTGTTGAGACCGACCCATCAGTGTGCCCACACTAAGTATCAAAACAATCACTAGAAAAGGTGCAACATTTCTTAACTGGTATCCAAAACAAATGAGAGGATTTAGCTTAAAACACCATGTAATATCAACATTAGTAAAACTTTTAAGTTAATTCAATCTTTACGCTTCTGACTAATGATTCCTCCAATGTGGGATGCAAACATTGTGAAGGAGAGAGGAGGAATGCTTGACATGACTTTCCCGAAAGAGCGGCTCTTGAAAGAAATTTCCAACATCTATGACTGTCAAGCAGCAAACCTCACTCTTATATACACAGCGCCATAATGGGTGGTGTGTTGATCTCATCTCATCTCATTATCTGAAACCGCTTAATCCTATATAGGGTCACGGTGAGCCGGAGCCTATCGCGGAAACACAGGGCGTAAGGCAGGAATACACCCGACGACGGGACGCCAGTCCATCGCCGGGCATTGCGGGACAATTTTAGTCTGCGAGCCAATCAACCTATCCAGGAGCATGCTTTTGGACTGTGGGAGGAAACCGGAGTACCCGGCGAAAACCCACGCGGACACGGGGAGAGCATGCAAACTCCACACAGAAAGGCACCCGAACCGAGAGATTCGAACCCGGGACCTTCTTGCTGTGAGGCGTCAGCGCTAACCACTGGGCCACCGCGCCGCCCGGTGTGTTGATTAATTCATTATTTGAAGCAGCCTCAAAGTTTGCTTCGTAATTCTCTACCGCTCTGGGCCAATCTCCAACATAGAGGGTTACACCGCTTTATTAGGGGCAACATGACACTGGATCTGGTGACATTACGCAGGCAGCAGAGTCGGGATAAAATTGGGGTTTATATAAAAAAAATATATACGATTGTATTGTTAACAATGGCAATTCTGATCAGTTTAAAATTTGCGACTTACAGACCAGCTTACCACAAGAAAAGTAGGGGTGGAAAAATGAGAATTGTACATTCAGTAACGCGTGCAGCAATTCTTAGGTTAGGGATCACAAATATATTCAAGTATTATGGCATCTCCTTGACAATTGTGTCAGACTAAATTTACTATTAGGCAACTTGAAAAGCAAAATACGTTCTACGTACTTCAAGAATGTTGAGGAGAAATGGCCTATTGGCTATTATGGCCCAAGCCCCCGTTGGTACAGGATAGTCTTTTTGTTCAACACTAAACCAAGTTCTCACTGGACAATCTCATCCCAGTTTTTAATGACTGCATAAAAATAGAAACATGATGGTAAAATTAAATTAATCATATTATTCAGTTCGACCTAACACTACCAGCAAAAAGTATAATCATATTACAATTTGTAACGTGCACAAATTCCATGCCTAGTCATGGACGAGGCACGGATGCAGAGGCGCGAGGAGACTGCGGAGAGGGGGGAGTCCTCCAGGTGGTCGGCAAGCACCAGCCCACCAGACACTGCTTCTTATATATTATGAAGCTATTGGCAGATTAAACAATGGACAGAAACCAGAAAACTCGGAGGAAACCCACGCAGAGCAGGGGGAGAAGACACAAACTCCACACAGAAAGTCGCCCGAGGTGGGGATCAAACTGCCTCGGGCAGGACATTCTATCTCTGAGGCTCAGATGTTACTACTGCGCCACTAAATCACATCATTCATATGTGTGTCACCACTTGGTACATGGCATGAAGGATCCTTACTGAGCGCTGTGTGACACAAGTGTACGGGAAGTGACTCTTAAAGCATTTATGTGCTGCACCTTCCAGGTGCTATTCTCTGAGAAAATGATGCTCAGTTGACCGATCGCAAGTTCCATCAGGATGTATTCGTGCCTTGTGACATGATTCAAAATGCACGTAAATTTTGTCACATAATCAAAAGGAGAAGAAAATGTGCAAGAGAACAAAGGTCACTCTGAATAAGGTCAGCTGCAGAATCTGACTGCTGCTGAAGCATTTGATTATTATACCCCGTGGCCTATAATTTTATGCTTTGGCTTCCAGATGATCAGTCCTCCAGCTGAAGAAACAATTATCTGCCTCCTGTTAAAAAAAAATATCTGACTACTGTTGTTGAACGAATATTCCTCCCAGGTCCTAGTAGAGTCTCTGACTCTAGTATCCAAAGTTCTCATTGCAAACAGTTGGAAATCAGTCTACTTCCATATTTCACTGGATAAATTTTCATCATAGGTAATGCTCAGGATAATTTGCCTCTCCTGCCCCGACTCTCGTCAATTATATACAGCTGTGACATTTATTCCCCGTGTGTGTGTGTGTAAATATCATTAATTTACCCAAGCTAAAGGCAGAGGCTGAAGATAATTGAGCAGTGAACACCTTGTTAAAAGTCACTGATGTTGAACTTAGTCATTATCATCAAGGCGACTTTCCCAATTTTCATCGGGTTCTGCCATTACCACGGATCATTCTTTTCCATTTTCCTACCCTTTACATCCTTTCTCGTTAAATCAGTCTTCTTAGGATTATCTTCCACTGTCATTGTCCACATTTTAATTGGCCTACCTCTACAAACTTTTTCTACTTCCAGTGAAAACTTCATGCAAGCTTTGACTCAATTACCTACCCATCTCAATCTATTATTTCTTAACACATGCGTTATAGCCTCTATCCCTACATGCTTTCTTAATTCCATACTGGTTTTCTTGTCTTTCAGGAAAACTCAGTGCACCAATCTGACCATTCTCGTTTCTATTTTTTCAAACATATTTTCGATAACGGTGATAATTCATCTCTAATACGTCTGAAGGAAAAGGCAATTGAATTTCTCAAAAAAATTCTTGGAAAGCTGACAAATAAAAAATATATATAGACTGAGGATCCCAGCATCGCAATTATATGTAAGCTCAGATAGTTATTTTGCAAGAATTCAACAAGAAGATTTCACTGCCTATCAGTACAAAATGACTAACCTAAATATACTTATATTAAACTTCAGGCCTTCAAAGCACGACAAAATGACAGAGTAGGGGATGTGTCTAAGTACTGTGTATCACTTCGCTTATATATTTCACTTGATCTGGGTCTTCCATAAGCAGACAATCAGAAAAGTGTAGATCTCGAGGTGAGAATACCCCAAGGTGTTGGTTGAGTTGATGTTTTTCTCAGGACAAGAAACAATGAAGATATGTCGCCATGTTCAGCAGGAAGCAGCTGTGCCTTAAAGGAACACCTGGTGATCAATCAGGATTTCATTACATTTTCACCACAGGGGTTATGTGCAACTCCTGAAGGTTTATGTAATAATACTGTTGAAGCTATACATGGGGCAAACTGAGAATAGTATATTTTTTCATAAAATACAATATAATTGATAGACACTCACTCAAGCAATGTCTTACATCGAATCTCTCCTCGACTATAAATGTATATTGTTAGCAACAAATGGAAATCCATGGAGCTCTGGCTAACCTGACAACATATTGGCTGTAATGATGTCGGTTTTCACGGCTCGATGCATGATGATTGCTTCGAAATGCTGCTGTCTTGGGACAGCCGCGTCGTTCGATTCCTCTCCTCTCCTCGCGACGTTTCGCCTCACACGTTAGAGGCATCCTCAGGTGCAGTATGTGTGTGTAGTGCCTGTTGCTTCTATATATATATGTGGGTACTATGCATGTGTCGAGTCATCTTTTGTTGTATGGGGTCTACATCTGAGTCAGATTAATACTAATCTCCTTATCCTATTCATATTGGCTGTTGAGAAAAATAAGAGGGCTTAGGGGTAGAACGTGACCGATGGTCAAGTCTGAAAACAGAGTAGCAGCCAAAGTAAGGAATATGTGCCTGATTAAAAAACTACTGTAGAAATGGAGCTAAATTACTTGGGTGATCCCATAGGCTTGTCAAATCATGTAGGTATAACAGTTGTGTTTTGGCGGGGAACCCTCCAAGGGAGTCGACCTCAGTTATGATCCCTGCCAGATACCCGTGGGTCCAACTTGCGCATGCGGCCATGTGGCCACACGCGCCACATGGCGGCCACATGGCCGCATGCGCCACATGGCCGCACACGCAATTTGGACCCATGGGTGTCTGGCGGGGATAACGACTAAGGTCGACTCCCTTGGAGGGTTCCCCGCCGAAACCCTACAGTTTGGTGTCAGAATTTGGGATGCGGTCTCACATGGGAGACCACATCCCAAATTACTTACAGCGGCCTATTCAAATGCCTCCCCTACTATGTTTTCATTGACAGTAATGACTAAATATAATGAATCGCCTTAGGTGTCCATTACATATGCATCTGCCAGCAAGGTGAGCAGAAGACCGTGGTGTTGTATACTACAGGTATATTCCAGTTTTCTACCACATGCCAAACTCAATTCATGGCATTTAGCCAAATGCCCCATACAAGTGACTCCTGAAATGACTCTCGAGGATCAACAATGCTTTCATGGCTAAATAACGTACATGGTATATTATCATTGGAACATAACTATAGGATTTGAAGACGCACTTTAGCATTGTGTTTCTGCTTTATAAGCAAGTACAATATACCCTTCTGAAAATTTTGCTCTCGAATAACTAACAAAGGGCTTGTAATATGCTATTCTACTTTAGAAAATAACCACAATGAGATTCTGGGATTGTGTCCCAGAAGCAAAAAGAAATGTAATATAAACAGTTTACCTTTTTTTTCCGAAAACACACTCATGGATAAAAACATTTTTATGATCGCGACTTCACCAGTGATTCTAAATGTATGGTGCATCTTCATTTCCATAAAGAACGGTGAGAGATTCATCAGTAGCTCTGTATAACAATGGGTCTCTAATGCACATTGCTCTTGCAGTAAACATCCAGGTACTGAATCTGAGATTATGGCAACAACATGCTTTTTGCATGCAGATGCGTTAGTAACCATGTGGCTTTGACTAATTGCATGGATGCCTTCACCCCATCCCGCGCGGTTTCCTTGTACATCTGAATCTTTCTTCTCTCTTCGAATACCTTCGACGTGGAAAGATTGTGTGCGATATCAATTGTATTCATTATTATCATATGACGATTTCTTAATATCGTTCACTATCCATTGGCGTTTGGAATTAGAGTTGAGCAGGATGCATCGCTAGAAGGATGACAACAGACAGCCAAGCCTGGAACAGCAGCCGTCATGGAGATGAAGTGGTGAGATTGTATTTTACAGGAGTGAGATGGATTGCGACAAAGCAAGACCGTTAGGAATTGCGATGACAACTCAAGGAGGCCGTCAACCAACGGTGGATAGAAACATGGCTGATGTTGATGAAGATGCAATGAGGCAAGGGGGTCCACCACAGAAATGAGTTTAAGATGAATTGACATAGCTCAGACACATTTACACATTATAAAGCCTGGATGAGATAAATATTGGCTAGTTCAAATGGTGAGGCTAATGCATCCTTGGCAGTGCAAGCTGGTTGTTGGTCTACTGATGTCAACATCAAATGTGTTGTCACTATTTTCTATGAAAGCCAAGGGCTATAATATTAAAGTCTAAAATATTAAAATTTTAGTTTTTTATGTGAATGCTGCATTTCATGTTCATTGTAATTTTTATTTATTTATATTTTGTTTACTGCAGAAGGCTTTATTGTCATGCTTTATCGTTTGATAACATTAGCATATACACACATAAATAGGGATACACTAAATCTAACATGAGTGCGTAAAAAGTAAGGCTACACACCCGAAAAACAGGGCGGCGCGGTGGCCCAGTGGTTAGCGCTGTCGCCTCACAGCAAGAAGGTCCCGGGTTCGAATCTCTCGGCTCGGGTGCCTTTCTGTGTGGAGTTTGCATGCTCTCCCCGTGTCCGCGTGGGTTTTCGCCGGGCACTTCGGTTTCCTCCCACAGTTCAAAAAGCATGCTGCTACATAGGTTGATTGGCTCGCAGGCTAAATTGCCCCGCAGTGCCCGGCGATGGACTAGCGTCTCATCGTCGGTATATTCTTGCCTTGCGCCCTGTGTCTGCCGGGATAGGCTCCGGCTTCACCGTGACCATGTATAGGACTAAGCAGTTTTAGACAATCACTTGTATAAAAGTCAAAGGGGTGGAGTGTATTATGCTTGACGACCAGACCATTGAAGTCCAGAGTCTAGGTGTGACTCTTGATTCCTCACTCACCTTCGAGACACACATCAACAAGTTGACGAAGTTAGCCTATTTTCATCTCTGAAATATAGCCAGACTGCGCAACATCCTGTCATTTGCTAACGCTGAGAAGCTTATAGACATCTTCATCTCATCACAAATCGATTACTGCAATTCACTGCTTCCTGGCACCCCTGCCTACCTGATCAATCGTCTCCAACGTGTGCAGAATGTGACTGCTAGCGTCCTCATTTGCACACTCATCTACGATCATATATCCCCAGTAGTGATGTCTCTCCACTGTTAAATATGGCATTGAATTCAAAATCCTCCTTCGCACCTACAAGGCTCTCACTGGCGCAGCTCCGACATATATCCGTGACCTACTTCAGACACCCTCCTCAACACGACTACTTCTATTCTCCAATACAGGCTTGCTGCATGTGCCCAGGTAGCACCTCCATTCGATGGGTGACAGAGCCTTCTCGCGCGCTGCTCCAAGACTCTGGAATGCCCTTCCACTGGAGATTCGTTCAGCTGAGTCCTTGGACATCTTCAAATCTCGTCTCAAGACTCACTGGTTCTGTAAGGTTTTCAAGTCCTCTGGCTAGGACTGTTAATGTGGCTCACTGTTGTCATACCGGGATGATGGCTCGCCGACCTGTGCCTGTTCGTGAACATTAATTCCTTTCTTGTTTATTGAACTGTCCTGATGTTGTTGTTGATATCCCATTCACTTCACAGCTCTGTGCAGCGCTTTGTGACCCTCGGGTGAAAAGCACTCCAGAAGTGCAATTATCATTATTAGGTATGCATATCTATAGTACGATTGTGTATCTAGAGTACACGTGTGTATATCTAAAGTGCACGTATGTATATCTATAATATACTTCTGTGCATATTTATCGTACACATGTTTGTATATTTATAGTACACATGTATATATCTACAGTACACGTGTGTGTATATCTGTAAGACACGACTGTATATTTATGGTACACGTGTATGTGTATGTATAGTACACGTGTGTATCTATAGCAGACGTGTTTATCTATAATACACTAGTGTATATTTATAGTATAAGTGTATGTATATTTATTGTATGCATGTATATCTATAGTACATGTTTGTGTATCTATAGTACACGAGTCTCATCTCATCTCACTTTCAGTCCTATACAGGGTCGCGGTAAGCCAGAGCCTATCCTGGCAGACACAGGGCGCAAGGCGGGGATATACTCACGATGGGACGCCGGTCCATCACCGGGCACTGGGGGCAATTTAGTCTGCAAGCCAATTAACCAATGCAGCAGCACGTTTTTGGACTGTGGGAGGAAACCGGAGTGCCCGGCGAAAACCCATGCGGACACAGGGAGAGAACATGCAAACTCCACACAGAAAGGCACCCGAGCCGAGATTCGAACCCGGGACTTCTTGCTGTGAGGCGACAGCGCTTCCCACTGGGCCACGGTGCCGCCCTAGTACACGAGTGTATATCTATATTATACATATATGTATATATATGTTGATTTATAGCCCTTGTTTTACTTTACTTGATCTCTTCTGATGTTGATAACTTGCCGTTCTCTCCACAGCTCTGTGCAGTGCTTTGTGACCCTCGGGTGAAAAGTGCTCGAGAAGTGCGAATATTATGAATACACTATAGAACATGTGTATGTGTATTTATAGAACACATTTTGTGCATATTAATCGTACATGTGTCTGTATATCGATAGTACACGTGTGTGCATATCTATAGTACACTTGTGTGTGTATATATATATAGTACATGTTTGTTTACAGACGTGTATGTACAATCTATAATACACGTGATTGTATATCTATAGTAAAGGTGTATGTATAATCTATAGTACACCTGTTTGTATAGCTATAGTAAACCTGTATTCATATCTATAGTACACATGTATGTATATCTATAAAACACGCGTGCGCATATTTATAGCACACGTGCGTGTATATAATACATGTGTGTATATCTATAGTGCATATGTGAGTATATCTATAGTACACGAGTGTGTTTAGCTATACTACACGTGTGTGTATATCTATAGTACACGTGTATATCTATAACACATGTGTATCTATGGTACACGTGTGTATTTTTATAATGCACATGTATGTATTTCTATTGTACACATGTACATATCTATAGTACACTCGAATATATGTATAGTACACGTAAAGAAAGTGGGGAGAGGAAGGTGAAGATGAGCGTGATGGTGAGCATGCTGTGAGTGAGTGAGGTGCTAGTACTGGTAAGGCAACTGCAGCTGCTGGGAGGCAAGATGGAGGTTTCACTCTGTCAGTGAGCAGAGTAGGCGGAGAAGGCCTCAAGAATTGAGGTGTGAAAAATATTGATTAAGAATAATAATAAGTACGAATTACAAGAACAGAAATAAAACCAAAGTAACAAGTATACACCTATGGGTACTTTTTGCCAGTGTACATATGTAATAAGTAGAACAGATTTTTACCATTGCTGGCAATTATACACGTGTTAAGATCTTAAAACGCCATAATAGACACGTTTCACAATGTGTCTAGTTTGCAAAAGCCACACATACTTGTGGCAAAATATGCAAACAGGAAGCTTTGATAACATATGCATTGTCCTTCAAACGGATTGGCCTACACCAGACATGGCTTTCTTTTGAGTCTGATTGTCAGTGTTAGCCAGATGATGCCAAAAGGCAGGCAGCTCAGGACAATGCAATATCAATGCTTAGTAGCTCAGGTAGAGCTGTTTAAGCTATGGGTACTTTTGCCGATGTATATATGTAATACGTAGAACAGGTTTTTAACCTGTCTGGTGTAGGCCAATCAGTTTGATGGACAATATATAGGGAGTGGAAGGATGTGGCTTCCTCTCTTGGCGTGCAGGGAGGCAGAGAAAGAGGTATATCGCCTTTGTGTGGGCCGAGAGACAGCGAGCAGAGAGGGAACTAACATGGAGATAGAGACTCACAGGGACTGAGACTCAGAGAGACTGAGACACGGGGACAGTGAGAGGAAGAAATGAGAGACACAGAGAGAGGATGGCATGTTGATGGAGGAAGAGTAGAAGGGAAGTGGGACCACGATTGTGCGCGGGGATACCGAGAGTCGGTAGAGGAACAGGAGGAGGGAGGTAAGACCGCAATTGTGCACAGGGGTACATGGAGAGAAACACACACAGAGGAACACATACAGGGAGACACGGAGAAAGAGAGACACGGAGGGGGACTGACGGATGGACGGAGACACAGAGGGGGATACACATAGAGACACACAGAGGTTTAACGAGAGGTTCGGGTGAGTACAGGAACAGTACGAGGAAAGCGTGTACAACAAGGGGGACCAAAAGGGATGAGAGGTT
>JAZEWT010000003.1:13872875-13885029 GCA_036362905.1 Mordacia mordax
TCGAATTATTGCATATGTATACTGGCAAAAAGTACCCATAGCATATTCTTATCTTATGTGTGCAATATAAGTATTGTTATATATTGTGTAATCTGGTAAAATATCAATTTCAAGATGGAGTAAGTCACTTATGATGGACATAATTAAATTAATAATGATGTTATTTAGTGATCGATGTGATTTATTACATTTTAAAACGTTGTGGAGAATGTAATCTCTTGAGGTGGAAGTTACTTGAATTCTTATGCAAATCACTTTTAATGCCAGCTTTCTCAAACAAATTATGTAACTGTCCTGTAAGCTACATATGGTTATTGGTTTCAATGATATCACATTTATTTATAATCTATTCTATTACATTTGTAGTAGATTCTTGCGCACAAATCACGTTTTGCAAACTTATATTAAAAGCTGTCTAGTGGAGCAAAATATATTCAGTCCTCTTATATACAGAAATTTCATGAAACAACATTAATGTTTTCTAAGTTTCAGCTTTGACGATTGAACTGTGTTAAAATAATTCGAACATAAATCTTTGTGGAATAGCAAGTGACAATTCACATCATAACTTTGCCTCCCTCAAAATTATTACTTAGTTGCTATCGCCAATTTTCTTAAACAAAATTCCTTTCTCTTCACACTGACAAGTGACCATGTATTACAAAACTCCCCAATCAACAGCTAAGTCTCTCCTTTTAAAAATCATGCGGTTGTACCGTCTTATTTAGCATAATGCTGTTGCCTCCTGGTGCTCTGGGCAAACATCTAACAGAGAGTTTCATATGAGCTTCGCACATGAAACAGATGAAACAAGCAGTTCAAACATTGTCTATAACGATGTTTTATTGGGCTCAGTTTGTCTGTTAAACGGCTCCAACTATTAGACAATGTAGTTGCTGTTGGGCCTGTGTGTTGAACGTAATTTAAAAATGATATCTACCAAATGTTATACAATATTAAGTGACCTTGCCAGTTATTTATAAGCAATTATTCATAATATTTTGTTCACAATGCAAATCCCACATGACTGGCCAAGCGTTTAGTTTGAAATAGGCCAAGCCAATTACAGTGTTTAATAATGACTGCATCAGTCACAACTATTTAATGTTGTTTTGAGACAATGTTCAAACTGCTTAATGGTTACCGGTTTAATCCAAAACCCTCACAAGCGACAACTACTACAACATCCAACCTACTGGTCACCTGAGAGATCATAATAAACATCTTGCAAGGGAGAGCAGGATTTTCCAGAAATTCATATGAACGGGTAATTACTCTCATTTCACTATTTTGAGAGTATTAATGTCAATACTTTAGTAGCTCAAACATTTTTTAAACTGAACTACTGTACCAGATCAAGTGAACTATCGATCAGCTTGCAATCATAAGGTTATAAGTTAAAATCCTAGCTGGATGTAGACTCAGCTGATGATGACTCTGGGATTGATGAAAGCGGTGCAATGTTAGGCAAAGTAGTCTCATCTCATCTCATTATCTGAAACCGCTTAATCCTATATAGGGTCACGGTGAGCCGGAGCCTATCCCGGAAACACAGGGCGTAAGGCAGGAATACACCCGACGACGGGACGCCAGTCCATCGCCGGGCATTGCGGGACAATTTTAGTCTGCGAGCCAATCAACTTATCTAGGAGCATGCTTTTGGACAGTGGGAGGAAACCGGTGTACCCGGCGAAAACTCACGCGGGAGAGCATGTAAACTCCACACAGAAAGGCACCCGAGCCGAGAGATTCGAACCCGGGACCTTCTTGCTGTGAGGCGTCAGCGCCAACCATTGGCCCACCGCGCCGCCATAGGCAAAGTAGTCGTCTTATTAAAAGACTCATTCTTTTAAGAGAAATACAAAATTACGACCCCGAGCTCATGGCTGTAAACAGGAGATGAGCACTGAGTCAATGCACATTTGAGGAGGACATTACCTTGACTTTTGACTCTGATTTACGAGGGCATTAACCACAACTCTATTCAGCCATGATATTATTAACTACCGTGAGATTATGTCCGCTTGCTTCCTCATGAACTCTCCCTGTCATTTAGAAATGAATACACCAACAGCTGGATAAGCACTCCATAATCTACCGTCAGACAACCTAATGTGGCAGTGACTGAATATATTGCGCAATGCGCCAATGTTAGAGTAGCACAATGATCTATATATACTGTTTGCTGCGTATACTTTGAACATGCATAATACATTTTAGGAAAAAAATGTTCTCATGGTCTAATGCACATGCAATGCTTTATTGTAAGAGGCATGTAAGTTCCATCAGGGTTGTACAGCATACTCTCTACAATGAATGTATGGGTATTGCCAAGATGCGTGTGTGCACTTTGCACGTCTTTATGTTTGGAACTACCTTGACCCAAACCTAGTACAACTGTGGATAAATACGAATTGAGATGCAATGGTGTGTCTACGTATTAGTTAATACTGTTTCATATGCTTATGCTTATGGTTAAAATGTTGCATAAGTGTGTTGTTAAAATGCATATATGTTGTATGTACGGGACTCAATTAACACCTGCAGCACCAATGGCTGGCCACATTTACCACAATGTAAAAATAAAATTCTTCATTTGCTGGATTCATTGCATCGGTGTGGCCTAAGGGGGGAGTCATTCTGCTCCTACGTAAATGAGTATTACCTCAGGAAAAATCGCTGTTGGTGGCCTGGCGCATAGTGGTAGAAACTCTTTATCTCAGTAGCAAATGTCTCTCCATTGGATGACAACTGCTGACTTGTCACATATAGTTCTCATTGTGTGAACTCCAACAGAATTATGGTCAGAGTTGACTCCTGGCTAGATTTTCAACTTGAAGCAATCCTAATTAATCAAACACTGCACTAATGATACCACACGTACAGTTATTTGTACAAAATTAACGTTAAATAAAGTATAACTCTGAATTAACCGTACCAACTGTTGCATATGGATGAATACAATATTAATAAATGTCCATAAAACTACATACAATACACATCATTACAATACAAACTTCTCCCTCATAGCAATTAAAAGATATTTAGATATAAACAACGGCTGTACACCCTTGTAGAAAAAACGTGCCTTGCAGACAGCTTGCTTGACGCACTCTGAAAACTCACAATGCAAAAGGAGTGCACGTTCATCATGAGCCGTTTCATCAGATCAACTTACAATTTTGGACATTTTAAAAGTGTCAAACATATATATTGACAAATATTACGCATTCATGAAAACGTTTATATCAGCCAAACAATATCCATGTTGGCTAAACCCATCAGAAGAGAAATTGACTTATTTACCGTGGCAAATAACTAGCGTTACAAAAACGCTTATTTTAAATAACCACAAGCAACTTCTAACAACTGAATCATTCTTAAGACGACACATTTATCACAACCGCAAAAGTACGTTGAAGACACCTTATATAGTATTTGTGTGGTACAAGTGAGATAATAGAGTGTGTATGTTCACAGGGCCAGATTTACAATAGAGCAAACGGTTCACGAGCTGGGGAACTGAGGCTCCAGTGCAGCCAATATCCCTCATTAGGGAATGTATCTATGCAGGTCATCGGGGAGCAAGCACCTGAACTCAAGGCAAATAACCAATACGAGCTCTCAACGCTATCCTTGTGAAAAGCAAATACGGGGAAAACAAGATTATATTTTATAAGCTGTTACACCGATTTGGTGGGGAATCCTGTAAAACTCTTCATGTGACTTTCTGTCAGGAAGATGAGCGATCAACGTTTTACACCTGGGTTGCAGTCCTAGATAGTAAAAGTATGAATTGTCACGAGGCCAGCAATGCAAACAGGGAAACAGTCCGTTGAGTCTTAACTTCGACACCAAAGAGTGTACAAAACTTCGTTGTAAAAGTGATCTTTGATTTTGACTTAGGTGTTTTTAGCTCATGCAGCTGAAAACAATTATTAGCAGTCAGCAAAAAACAACACCTGATGTTAAATCGAAAGTCCTGCAGAACAACTGAGCAAGGCTGGAGTTGAACTAATTCAAAAAACTATTCGTTGCCCCAATGTGCATGCAAGGAAAGGGCACGTCTGTGATTTCTGAAGGTGGAAATTTCAACAACAGAAAGCTTGATAACTAATAAACATGGTATTTTGAGGAATTGTTGAAGAAGTAGGTTCACGTTTATAGATCTTACATCACCGTACAAACAAGAAGAGCGACTGGTGCTTCCAATTTACAATAAAGGAATTGCGGGTGTAAATCCTAAGGTTGGCTGCCCATCAGTAGCTGTCCTACGGAAATATTGGCGGCTGCATTAGGAATATCGCATTTACATAACCTGTTTAGAGTGGCTAATGGAGTGCAGCTAATTTGAGCACTTCAAGTGAATGGTTTGCCTTAATATATATCTGTTGTTGTTGACATGCCGTTCTCTCCATAGCTCGGTGCAGCGCTTTGTGACACTAAGGTGATTAGCACTCTATAAATGCAATTATTCTAATTATTATACGATAACTGTTACATTAAACCATTTCCCAATATATGTATTATTAACACTGATAATTTTGCATTTTAAAATCATAGCTGAAAGTCAGATCATATTTTACATGTTGTTCTGCAACGATGATGTGTACATTTTTTAAATATACACATAATCGTTGTCACCATCATCACCCAGATAATAATTTAAGGGCTTAAAAAAAAACAAGTATAGTAGACTTAATCAGAGAGTGTGGGAAGGTTGTGTGGGTGTTAAACGTGCATGAGATGTAGCAGGTTAGGTGATGAGTATGCCAGCAGAGCAGCATTTAATTCAGTGATTAACATCGACTCTCATGCTCAACATACATGCATCAAAAAGGGCACATACGAATGCACTACGTCTAGGGTATGCTAATTATATGCAAAATGTGTTCATATTCCATTTATACTAAGGGAACAAAAATTAGCATCGGGAATTTCACGAGCAGAATTTTCTGGAACCAAAAGACATGCTGAGGTGAGGTGGCATCAATAGCATTTGCCGAGATGGCATGTAAACCTCGATGTTGAAATTGGTAATGTTATTAGTGTAGAAGATATATTTGTATTCTTAAACTATATCCAGGAAAGCTTCACTAAGGGCGTTCCTTGAAAATTAGCATTGAGAATATGCTAAATCTACATGAGCGATCGACGCAGCGATCCGGAAAGAGCAGCTTTTGGAAGCAATCATCATTTTTTCACCTGCTTTTACTTAATATACATTGGAGGATGTGTGTAAAGGCGAACTTACATTGGGGGATGTGTGTAATGGTTAAAATCTAAAAGCGGGTGGCCAACACTCACCGTATAAGACTACAATAATAGTTTTCTTTAATGAAAACCTTTAAACCACACTGATATTAAGTGAAAACTGATAGTTGTTCCTTTTACAAAAGAATAGAAAAACACGTATTTGTGACTAAAATAATTAAAATGTAAATCTCACTACATTATCAGTCAATCGTAAGTCACACATTGTCAGTGTTTGGCCACCCACTTTTAGTCTGTATCCCTAGATAGATTGTTTTTGTGTTGAAATAGTTTTTCTACTTTTAAGTGCGGTAAAAGCGGGTCATTTTAAATTTTATTTTTTATCCTCTTATGATGTCTTCGGTCCAGTGGTCAGAGCAGGGACCTTGGGTCAGGCTGGGTTTAATGACTTCCAGATGTATTTTTAGACCCATTGTATGTGTAACCAATATGAAAGTATTGATTTACATGTATATTTCAAGTTCTGAAATGGAACATATCCAACACCCAGTTGTTACGTGTTTACAAAAAACTCAGACAATAGCAAAAAGTGATTCATACGACAAAATGACATGCAAATAGGCCCAATGGGGGCCATGTTGTATCAGTTGACTGTCACAGACGAGCTATCATTGAGAATTGCTGATCTGAGGGCTAATACATTTACTAGTCCATTGACTTCAAAATGACGTTTGAAAAAGGCACTGTGAAGTGAGCCAGAAGAGTTATAGAATATAAAGCAATAAGCATAATGCTTATGGCCCTAACCCTCATGCAACAATATTGCCTTTTGTGTGGATTTAAAACAATACTGCATGTAAAAGATTTAACATTAAAGAGATATGGAGGAACAAATAAATATCGTGCCTGGTATTAATTAATAAATAATCACCAAGAGATTGAACATGCTGGGGGAACAATCGTCATGTTTGGCAGTACGAATATGCCGTTATGTAAGGCTGGAAAGAGACGAAGTGAATAGGCTGTAGAAAGCAGGGCAAAAGATTGAGACAATAATAATAATACAATTTGTAACGCGCAAAATCCATACAAGGGGTGAGTCGTTCAAACGATCAGCCGGCGCCAGCCCATAAGACACTGCTTCCTTTTAATTATGAGATTATCGACCCATTAGTTAATGAGGTTTTTTTTATTTGTGAGAAACAACCGGAGAACCAGAAGGAAACACGGGGTGAGAATGCAAACTCCACAGAGAAATGCGCCCGAGGAGGGGATAGAACTACCTTGGGCAGAAGCTTCTTTCTGTGAGGTGCAGACGTTACCACTGCGCTGAATGGGGGGGTGAGGCAATGTTGTAGTTTGTAATTGTGTTATGTGAAGGACATTGGCAATAAAGTAAATAATGCCAGCATTCATTAAAAAGTTCTGCCAACTGCAAGGTAACCAGGATACTCTGCAGACAATCCCAAATAATAAACAATATTTTATCATCTCCTGGCTCCTGATTGCATTTCAAATATTGAGTCATGTATTTGCAGCCTATGCATTCAGCAACAGTAGATGTTAAAAGTTGAGTTTGCATTTTCGTTGACCCGTTACACACTGCATGTTTATAAACTATATATTTTTCACGTGCTGTACGTTTACACCATCTTTTGTAACGTTTTTTTCTGTATTTACCTGAATTTCACTTGCAAGCAATGTGTTGATGGAGGAAACAGGAAAATAATTTCCATCAAAATTGATTCTCATCTCATCCCGGCAGACAGAAGGCGCAAGGCAGGTATATGCCCACGATGGGACGCCAGTCCATCACCGGGCACTGAGGGCATTTTAGTCTGCAAGCCCATTAACCTATGCAGCAGCATATTTTTTGGACTGTGCGAGGAAACCGGAGTGCCTGGCAAAAACGCACGCGAACCCAGGGAGAACATGCAAACTCCACACAGAAATGTACCCGAGCCGAGATTCGAACATGGGATCTTCTTGCTGTGAGACAACAGCGCTACCCACTGGGCCACCGTGCCACCCTCAAAATTTGATGGATATACAAAATTGTCACTATTCCTTTGCTGATTCGGCTATTTTGTTTGCTGAAAATGTCAAATAATTGGATCTTCTAACATAAATTAGGCCCCATATTTTTCTGAGGAAGCCAAACTGCATTGTAAAATTAAAGCAGCAAATGAACGAATAAAAGCCATTGAGCAAGACATTTCAGTGGTGCAAGGAGTATACAGGAATAGCAGAATTTGAAAAATCAAATTTGTAAGGCAAGTAAGAGTCTTTGCCATTGTACATTTTGAAAATGTCAAGATTGTGCTGACTTGTTGACTGTAGTTGCTATTTGGATTTCATAAATAAATACAAATAATTTGCACATATATATTCATTTTCTCAATGTAATGACTGCACGAGTACATGGCAAAGCTTAAATGCCTATGGTATTTACAAGTCTCAGTGGCCAAATTTGTGCCGGAAATGTTTAATAGGAGTAGTCTGATGGGAACAATATTGATTTGTTGAAAAAAGATAGTGAAAATCCAAAATGTGTCCAGGGATCAATGTCTGCCAAGTTGTTTTCCTGGAATTATTTTTAAGGGTTGTTTACTAATAATTTTAAACCTGGCCGCCATGTTTGATTGAGTTTTATTCTCAATTCTTGGTTGTGATTCATAGTTTTTGGTGTCTTGTGAATCTCGGTGGCTTCCCATATTCATCTTGAGGCTTTGTGGCGGATTTCAACTAGTACACACATCTTTTCAAAATCGATTCGGTGCTGTGTGTCTGCAAGTGGGCTGCCATTGCTGATTTCTCCACATACAGCAAACATACCGTAGCTTCATGTTCTCTCTTCTTCGTGGCGAGCATTCTGCCAGTTTGACCAAGGTAAACGTCTTCACAATTGCTACATGGAATGCACATTCTCATGACAAGGCCAAAAGTTACAGTATCTAAAGAATGACCAGTCGTGATTATCGTTGCATTTCCTGCACACATTGAAGCACAACATTTTCACATCCACACTACAACTGAGAATAACAGTGATCGCTGGAGAGTAAAGCAATATCTGTTTTTTTTTATCATGAGACCTATTGATTATCCAAATTAAGTTGAGAAACACATTTTATGTGGAAGGTGTTTCTACAGTTATTGGTGATCAGGCTGAGGCTACCAAGTCATGAACTTAAAAACACAGTCGTATCATAAGAGAATCTGCCTTGAGTGGAACCTAAAGTCTCAGTGGTGTCTGCTCAGTGGTGTCTGCTCAGTTGTCTGAGCTCTGAGCCCATCTGAACATCCCACAAATGAGATCAGTAAAACAAGACTGAGCAGCCAATCTCCCAGAAGTTTAGCTAATTATTGAACTGTTAGAAAAATGTGTTTTTTTTATCTGAAAGAAAAGTCAGAGAAATCTGGACAAACGCCGTACAAAACATGACTCTTAACCCTCAAACATAACTGGCAGGTACTGATGTGACGAGAGGCAATAATTTGTCTTCATTTTTCTGCTGAACACCGAATTTACATGGTTTAATTACACAAGTATATATTTCCTGTTTACTCAAACATTACATCATTTAATAGAATCCTTGCCATGTGTGCATGTGAATGCAGAATGAGAGGATCACTTGGATATGGAAAAATGGTAAAATGATTAACCAATTAAAATGGCAATTCGATGGTTAATTATAAAATAATTTCATTTTCGGTGAATATTTCTACTATACTCCTCAATAAATGAGAAGCTATTTTAAGGACTATTTTAATCACTTGGACATTTTTGGAAGACATGATTAAATTAACATGTCATATATGTTGGTCGATGCTTTTCATTGCAGTATCTCTAATCAAGCTGTGATGCAATATAAAAGTATTTTCCTGTCTATAGATTATTATACAAAAATACCCATATATTTGCCTGCACTATATAATATAAACCCCATATCAATTGTGTTAGGAAATACAGATAGAGGTTTATTATTACAGCAGAAAAATACCCAGTGAATTTGCATGCTCTTTATGGGATTCGTACAACACAACAAACTAGTGAGTTGCAAAAATGTGAATAAATAACAAAATAAAAACAACAAAGTAACCAAACAAATTATAAAAACAACAAAAAACAATGTAGACACAGCATTGCACATAATTAACCAAATAAATACTAACACGGTTAAGTATTCCAATGGGGATTTTATAGGTAGCATATTGCACACTGAAAGGGAACGAATGCAACATTTTAAACACAAATTGCTATTTGCAAACACAGCGAGGCAGATATTCGAATTCTAATTGGGATCTAAGCTTGCTCGTCGAATGAGGTTATTAGCTTCAAGCTCAAGGCAATATTGTTTCAAATACATGGGGCAGCTGCCACAAAAGGAACATTTAGCAAAAAGTATTTTGAGCTTCGAAAGTTTACTTTGTTAATCTGTATTGTAAACACATACTTCAAATATTTTGCTGACTTTTTAAGCCGATCCTGGGCCCACCATAGGAACGATCCTATCAAATTATTATTTATTCAGTCTGATGGGGGCGATATCTTCCGGATGCCAGACACGCACTGAGCCGACTTGACAATTTGTCGTCTGAAGGGGGCAATACCTAGTTAGGGGTGAATCAGTCCACAACTTTACACTTCTTAACGGTTTCTATAAATTAATCGGGTTCTTGCCCATCAAAAATTGCTGGATGCAAGAATTTTGTTTTGTTGTTTAACAATTCAAAGCGCTTGACTTGATTTAAAAGTATACATAAAACAATAAATGGTTAAGTCGAAAAAAAGTAGAAAATAGAGTAGGCTAAAAATTACATTTTTAAATGACCCGCTTTTACAGCATTCAAAAGTAGAAAATTATTTTTTTTACACAAAATCAATCTATCTAGGGATGGACTAAAATCGGGTGGCCAAACACTGACCGTATAAGACTTCAATAATATTTTCCTTTAATGAATACCTTTAAACCGTACTGATATTAAGTGATACCTGAGAGTTGTATTTATAACTAAAATAATTAAAATGTAAATCTCACTATACTATCAGTCAATCGTAAGTCACATATTTTCTGTTTGGCCACCTGCTTTTAGTCCCTAGATAGATTGATTGTGTTCAAAAAATTTATTTTCTACTTTTGACTGCGGTAAAAGCGGGTCATTTAAAATTTTAATTTTTATCCTATTTTCGTGTTTCTATTCCTTTACCATTTTCCCCACTCGATTTCACACTATGCCCATGCCCTCACGTGCCCTCGTCCCTTTGTTTTTTCCTGCTCCATCTGAATGTCTACTGGAATATGGAATCTTCTCTTCCCCTCTGCTCCATCCCTTAAGTGGGGTTTTCTATTACCCCAGCAACGCAAGCATACGTTTAGCCGATGCCCATCTCTTGGTACATGCCCGGATGTACAGTACCTTGTGCAATTTCACACCCACTGTATTCACTCATCATGTGTGGTGCCAAGCTCCACCCCGGTACCAGGCTAGGTGCACCCGGACACCCACACCCAGTGATCGGGTCATGAGGACGGCCGTGATGTCATGGGGTGAGTGGAGTGTCATGTGTGATAAGCGGTGCCGGGTTCCAGTGGTGTGAATGGTTGAGTGGGTGTCGTATGTGGTGAGCAATGCCTGGTTCCGTGTGGTGCCAGACTTGGTGCAACTTGACACACACGCCCTTCAGTGACAATTGCCAATGAAGGTGTGTTGGCAGTTCATGCAGAATGTTCTATACTCTATAGCCACCACGATAACCGAGTAGATTGCACAGACCTTGTTTGACAAAAACAACATTATTTAGCTCCCTAGCAGGGGTTAAAGAAAACCTGACTGCTGATAAGAAGCTGTCTCAAAACCAGCCCAAATCGTGCTTGGGTTGAACCAATGCCACTAAAATGATGCACTCCCAGAAGGCTTTGTAATTAATGGGATGTGTAAAAAATGCTTTATATCCCATGGAGTGATAGATGTGTAATGGGTCTGTAATGTTTACATTTTTATTGTTTTACTAATAAGAGGGGAAAACGTCATTTGAAACCATTTAACAGCAGGAGCCAGTTATGCTCAGAGTGGCTTCAACATTTGTTTACATGAAATATTTTAAATTTAGACCCCTACTAAACGTTGAGATGAGCGCGCAATGAAGGCAGTAAAATATAATCAGAAATTAGTATACCGATGGCAAAAATAATACAACAATATTGCAGAGCAACAATATTGCACTGTGCTTTAAAATCAAATCCTTCAAATTATGCTGACAAGATTCTGCATGAAGTTAATACACAACCCTTATGAAGAATGTGAACACATTTCATCTACAATAAATATCGATGTTAGGTAAAACAATGTCAATTTAAATCATTCTACTTGACTACACTAGCACGCGTTTAAAAAAAAAAAACCCAGCAAGGTACTTGTTCAAACCCAGCATCAAAGGAAATGGTGATTAGACACATTCTATAACTAAAACTACGTGACTTTACATCAAAATAATTATTATAAATTGTATATTCATTAATAAGTACCAATAACATCCACATCATTTACTATAGAGAAACATCCGAAACCCTCTGTTATTAGGATGACTCTTTTTATCTGCAGTGGATCAAGTGCATGATAGGTTAATGAAACATGTGTTGCTAATTAAGGTTCCTTGAAAAAAATGGCATTGACAATGCTTTTATTACTTCAATGACATCAGTACTGCATCATTACAGAATTATTAACTGCAGTACAAGAAGCACGAGCAACAGCATTTAAGAGACCAATCCGATTAATTATTCTATACATACAAACAATTGTCATTATATTATTACTTGGTTGACTCTTAGAATGGCTTATTGTCTCATCTCATCTCATTATCTGAAACCGCTTAATCCTATATAGGGTCACGGTGAGCCGGAGCCTATCCCGGAAACACAGGGCGTAAGGCAGGAAT
>JAZEWT010000003.1:13885043-13898609 GCA_036362905.1 Mordacia mordax
TCCGCCTGTCAATCTCACGCTCCATCTTTCCCCCACTCGTGAACAAGACCCCGAGATACTTAAACTCCTCCACTTGAGGCAGGACCTCTCCACCCACACAAGCCCTTCATGAATAAAAGACCAACGAGGACCGTTACGTCGCCCGGATTGGCACTACCGGGGCCCCACCCTGGAGCCAGGCTTATTGTCTATTGCAGTAATTAATTCCTATAGCTTAATTAAAGACAAATTTCCCCCAGATAGCTTAACAGATTGTCGGGTCAAGTGCTGTTCGCGGGCACCTATGAAGACTGGAATGGCACACGACGAAGTGAGTGGCCAGATTTTGTCTCCTTAGTGGCGCTGTTTATGCATAACACCACGTACTTACTTCACGTACTTATTTGAAGTGGAGTCGACCGAGCGGAAGCCTAGGACCGGTTCATAAAATCGCCATTGGTGTTGGCCGTAAGCTGGAATCAAACTCGGAGTTTGGGTTCATAGCACGCTAAGCGCTACTCTACCGCTCCCCACTCTAGATGAATTACACAGGCACATACAATTTAAGGGCGTCAATTGTCCTTTGTTGACACTTGCTATTCGTGCTGAACATTCCACATGAAGTGTTCAGCCAGGCACGTCTACAAATTCACAAACATTTCTAATTAATTATAAAGGGCGAACATGCACACATTTGCGGAATGAAGCAAATGTTAATTGCATTTGGTCAGGCAAAGATTGTAGACAGTAATAAAGCCCCTTGCCATGAAGACCCATTTACAAATCTGCGTGCTCTTTGCACTGCGAGGTACAACAGAATTATACTCGCGTTTGGTGCGGTGAAAGCGTATTCTCATGAATCTTTCTCCATAATGTTTTTTTTCCGAATTATATTTTTTTCAAATATCATTTGCATTGAGACATTTTTTCGAATCCAGGCACTTTTTAATCTGACTAGCCAGGGCATGCAAATCAATCAAAAGCTCTTATGTTCCAGTATTCATATTACTCGACTTGAAGTCAACATTGACTGCTTCGCAAAGACTGGTTCCCGTCATGTGAATGTGGAATCATTACCACAGGTTGAGAACAAGCAGAAAAGACAGGCACCATCACACACTCCTTAGAGCAACGATACACCTTGGCTGAGGAATTCTTTTGTGGTTTCACGGCCGTGCCACTGCTGCTAACAATTTGCTGTCTTTCTGAGTCAGGGTATGTATATATATTCGAAACAAATTGAATGTGTGCGCGATATGAATTATAAACTGTATTAAAGGGGATGTTGGTCACGGGATGTAAGTGGTTGTACATATCGTAGATTGTATTGTCTATTTTGTTTGAAAATTTGCTCGAAGGAGCGATAAAATGGGCCTTAAAACTCAAAGTTTGGCGGCCTCGGAATCAACCAACCACACTCGCTGCACCAACATCCCATGAAACTGCATTCCAACAGCCCACAGCTGTTCGCTCCAACTCTCGTTGGGTTTTAGTTCAGGAGGACCTACGTTAGACGGGGATGCAAGACCCCCCCCCCCCTCAGGATTTTCCAATAGTGGGGTGATTGGTTGCGAGGCAGATGAAAGCCATAGGGCCCGCCAGCACAAGTCAGGCAGAAAGCAGGTAAACAATACTGCCGAGACATGACGGAGGGGGGGGATAGCTGTGAAAACAGAATAGCCGACGAGCATGATGGGATGGAGGCGGTTGGTAGGAAGACACGTGGGGAGGTAGATGTGCCATCGGGCGAATTGACGCGGATGTGAAGGGACAAATGAGGGGAGCGCATGAAGTAAGGAAGACATTTTGAAGTAGTAAGTGTTCAGGAGGCAAGGTCTTTTGAGCTGAAGAGATAAGAAAGAGTTGTTGGCAACGTGGAGCAGCAGAAAAGACGGGGAAAGAGAGAACGGGAATGACCAGACACGGATGACAACGGTGGATTAAACAACCCCTTCCGTTACAGGTTGATGTGGCATTTTCTGTGAGTGTTCCGGGTTGTGCTGCGAGTCTGTTGGGTGGCATGGTTGTAATGGCGATGAGAGGTGGGTGAGAGTCTATTGGAAAGCAGCAGCATGGTGACCAGGGTGCGTCGGCAGGCCTTTGTGCATGAGGCGCATGTGCTGCGGGAGCAGCACGGAGAGATAGCACACAGGAGATTGGGTCTTAGCCAGGTTACAGGCATAGATTTGACTGCTACAAGCATGGTGCAAATGCAGCATGACGCTGAGCCACACCTGGACTGCGTGGACCTGGGGCAACAACCTCCGACCTTCCATGCACAGTGCACATGGCGTCACTCTCTCCGCCTTGGCAGTCAGAAAGCGATGTGGCGAGGCATCATAATATGGTGTCAGAATTTGCATCAACACCCGCATAAGAGGTTAAAGACGGGCCCAAAATTAATGTAACAATCCTGCAAACGTTTGCAGGGAATGGGATAGTGCCATGGGAAATGTTCTTCTGGTACATAGACCATGTGAGGAGGATGAGTAGCTGGACGAACAAGCAGGCAGCTCATCAGCTGGCTTTGCACATCATGAGACAGGCGGCCAGTTATGTGGATACGCTCCTCGGCATGGTGCAGGCCAACTGGGAGAAGTTAATGTGATGCATGGCCAAGGGCTTTGAATTGAGTGACATGATGACAGCCTAAGCCATCCGAGAGCTGCGCAGGCAGCAGAGGAACGAGGCTTTCCCCAATTATATGGAAGACGCACAGCGCTTAGCACGGGGCATATCCCAATGCAGAGCAGGGCACGATCGATCTGGTGGTTTTCCGCAAGATACGTAGCTACCGATTGTTCGACAAAGGAGGTAGGCCAGGGACCCATGGGATTGGACAGTCTGATTATGCACGTGTGTGCATCCGAGAAGACGTTCCATGTGAGGGTGCAGTGAAAGGTAGCAGTGAGGCACGACCCTGTCGCGATCTACTAGGATGAAGAGGCAGAGGAGGACGATAAGGAGAGGGAGGGCTCCTGGGCAGCAAGGATGAGGACGTGCCGAGGCACTGCTGGCATGGCTCTGTGGGCTCCAGTGGGATGTCACGGATTTGGGCTAAATTTACACGTGCACGCTTTTACATACATAAACACATATACACCCTAAAGAGGTGGACTGGGCATACACACACATATGCCGCTTATGCATTCCACAGAAAGGACTGAACAATTGCATGAATTGAATGACAGAATGCACGTGCGCTTACACACAAAGACATAGGAATATGCATAAATATAAAGACAGTGATAAGCCCCCAGGCAGTGTGCCGCTCTACGGATCCAATTAAGGATGCTTAAGAGCAAAGTACATATGTGGGTGTGAAATGAAAACCAATTATAATGCTGACATAGCTATTTGCGCAAAGAGTAATTTACAGAGCACGGACAATGACTAATTGCCCAGTCATGTGGCATGAGCTCATCGAGACTGTTGCTGGGGAAGCTGGATGCGGCAGGTGGAACCGTTAGAAGCACGTTGGATGAGATCATTATGGTGAGTTGATGGTTATAAACTAGTCTAAATTGGAATGGTGGGTCGGAGCGAATATATGCATGAACCCAGAGACACTGTCGGGCTACAGAGATATTCGGTGGATACGAAAGAGATGGAAAAGTCACCAAGAGTGACAGTGAGAAGGGACCAGAGCAAACACTGGAAAGAAACCATAAGGAGACACCGCGATAACAGCGAAGCAGGAACAGTCTGAGTTCAACAGAGTGCGTGGTAAAAGTTAATAGAAAGCTTGTGGGAGGAGATTGCTTGGCAAATTTTGCATGAGAACGTGCGTAGCTCAGCAGTACAGCGGGTAAGCGAGGCTGGGGTGGCAAAACATTCCCAGAATTGACTGCATGGGTTTCAAGCACGGCTGCAGGAGCACCTTGTATAAGGGCAGCAGCAACTGTTTCAGTGAGGTAGTGCACCCCAGCAGCAGACTGAGCCTGCCTCATGTGTGCTGTGCGGGGCAGCGATCGTCCACAGCAGACAACGCAGGAGAAGCGAGGTACCGGCTTGAAGCAGCACCACAAGTGCCACCAGTAGTGCAACATTCTTCGAGTGATGCAGCAGAGACTGCACCGGCTATTTACATCATCGGTATCATCATAGGCAGAAATATCTTCAACTGCAGGATGAGAATGCACAAGCCAGCAGTAGACCGAGCATGAATTGGGTGAATGACACGAGATAGAGCGCATCTGTCACCACAGCCTACAGGACTGTACAGAACAGTCAAAGTGATGGTGAGTGGAGGAGCGACGGCTGTCTGAATGAGACCACTTAGGCAGTGGTGGGTCGAGCTATGCTCGGGTGAGTGGCGCTGAGCACAAGGCATCTGAATCGGCTGCGAGGGTAAACATGGGGTTCTGGAAACATATGAGGAGAGAGCATCTCCTTCCTCTCTGTTGGGCGTAGAAACCGCCACAGTAATTTTTTTACCACCAGGGTAAGTGTGCATTGGAATGTTGACTACGGACTCCACAGTTTTGGGCCCACCATCAAATGCGGCCCGAACTACTACAGCTGGTGGATGACCAACTGCTCGGCGATCACAACGGTAATCAACGCACCAAGTAGACACTGTGCCGGGCCTATCTGTGGCCCAGGTTGGCACAGAACATGTCTGCATAGGTGCAGGGCTGCCACGTGTGTCAACAGTGGGGGGCAGAAGCCTCAGATGTTTGCGGTCCCCCTCCAGCCCCTACCGGTGATCTGCACCAGCCAGCCCATAAGGATCAATCGACAGGGACCATTCCCCACCTATCCATGGCGAAACCAATACATACTGGTAGCTATAATATATTTCATGCGCTAATCAGTGGCCATTACAATCTCCTACACGGTCGCCTGGGCATTCACGGAGCACTACGTGCTCAAGCATGGCGTACCTGAATGGGTCCTCATGGACCCGGGGTGGTAATTTGAGACAAGGCTCTTCCAGACTCTCTGCTAAAAGCTGGGGATTCAGAAGGATTGCACGATCGCGTACCACCCTCAGCCAAATGGCCCAATTGAGAGGATGAACCATGGGGTTGGAGAAGCTGGGAATGGAGGCACTGGCACTGAGCCACGAGTGGTGCACCACCATAAGATCCCCACACACCCACTGGGCAGGATGGATATTTTGGACCCCAGCATATGAACTGGACTGCACCACTGCAAAACAAGGATGGAGGCAGTGGCCTGACCCCAAATGGATCTGTTCGTCAAAAAAAATATATGGTGCCACGACCGACAGTGGGCCACTGGTGCCTCAAGCATCAACCTACCACTCACGCTGAACAAACACCCATGAAACTGCAGTCGAGCAGCCCACTACTGTTCATCCTACCTCTTGTTGTGTTTAAGTTCGGGGGGAGGGGGCATTAGACAGGGAGGCATAGCCCCAAGATTTGCCAACGGGGGGGGGGGGCATGCAGACGTGGCGTGAAGATAGCTGACAAGCATGATGGGACCGGGGCAGTTAGGACGAAACCACACGGGGAGCGGGACATGACGTTCGGTGAACTGACGCAGGTGCGAAAGTACAAATGGGAAAGTGCATGACGTCAGGGGGAACTGACACAGGTGCAAAATGGTGATAAGGTCAGGAAGCAATTTTGAAATGGTAAAAGTTGAGTGGGCGAGGTCTTTTGGGCTGGATAGAGGAGAGTGAGGTGGTTGTTAGTGACACGGAGCACCAGCAAACACAGGGAAAGAGAGAATGGGCATGACCAGACATGGATGACAGTGATAGATTGAACAGCCCTTCCCAGTCCAGGTTGGTGTGGTTTTAGGATTTTAGAGTGAATTAGACCTTTTGCAGCTCGGCGTTACTTGCAGAAAATACCTCTAGTCGATGCCTTTTCAGCACACATATTGTCTACAATTGAAACTTACTTTGCCTCGCTCAATGTGTGCTCTCTGAACGCCAATAAAGCTCCACTCATTGCTGATCGGATCTCGGACTACAGTCTGCTCTGCCTAACAGAGACCTGGCACCATCAAGATGATTTTCTCACATTGAATCCGAGTCTACCGCAGGACATTGCACTCCATCAGAAGGCTCGTTGCAATGGCTGAGGGGGTGGCCTTGCAGTTTTCCACCATGTTACTGCTAACATGCAACTGATTCCATCGCCAACATTCAATTCATTCGAGCATATGTCTCTGGATTGAAGGTCGTCTCAACCTGTGAAGTTGATGCTGCTCTCCCGCCCACCTGGAGCCTCCACTTCATTTGTCAATGAACTGTCTGAGCTGCTTTGCTAAGCTATACTCCAGTACTGAGAGAATCCTGATACTTGGTAATTTCAACATCCATGTTGACACTAAACAGCCCTCTTGCAAGGGATCTCATGGCCACTCAGATCTCACTAGGCTTTATTCAACACGTGACATCTGCCACTCATAGATGCAGCCATGCTCACAACTTCGTTTGGTTAAGGGGCATATCGGTAACCAACCTGTCCATCACTGATTCTGATCTGTCTGATCATTCTGGTGAATGGTTTGATCTTCAGCTACCACCTCCCATTTCCATCACCAATCGCTAAATTCAATTTCAAAACCTTAACGCCCTCGTCCCAGACATATTCACAGGGGCAATCAACAGTTCATCACTCACTGCATCAGCTCACTCTCCCTCCAGTGCTGCAGTAGACACCAACAACAGCCTGCTATCAACCATACCAGATGATTTGGCCCCATTAAAATCACGCTATGTCTCAGGTGGAAAACCATACCCCTAGTATACTGTTGAACTCCGGGATCTCAAGGCAAATGTATGCAGGACTGAACAGATTTGGAGAAAATCTGGCCTTTCTGTAGCTCAACTGCTACAGAAAAGCACTTGACTGCGCCCACACCAACCACTTTCAAGCATTCTGGCCGATACCTGTGACAGGCCTAAGATTAGTTTCTCGACCATTAATCAGCTCCTTTGTTCAATCGGTCACTCGCCCTCACCTTCCTTCACTAATAAATATCAGGCGGATCAGTTGATTCAGTTTCTCTCGTAAAAAAACGAAGCCCACCCTATCTCCACCCAGCCTCAAACACCATGCAATACTTCCAAAAATTGTATCTCCCCTATCTTGATCTCAAAACTCCTGGAATTTTTAAATTAACAAAATCTGATGTATCTTCATTGCTCACCAGATCTCGGCCTCCAAATTGCTCACTGGACACGTTCCCATCCAAACTCATCCAGGAAAATTTTCAAATCACTTGCCACTAATCTCTTCAATTACTCACTTCACTCCGGCATCGTTCCCCCGTCATGCAAATGTGCTGCAGTTACCCCTCTGCTTAAAAAAAACTTTGCTTCGATGCAACATCCCTGATAATTTTTACCCCATCCCAAATCTACCATTTCTCTCCAATCTCCTTGAATGTGCAGTAGCCTTGCAACTCCAGAAAAAAACGTTCTCAACAATAACTTCCTCGATCCCTTCCAATCTGGGTTTAGATTCGGACAGAGTACTGAAACTGCTTTGGTCAAAGTAGTTAGTGTCCTACAAGTCGCTGCTGATGAAGGCTTGGAAAGTAAACTTTCCCTCCTGCACCTGAGCGCTACCTTTGATACCATTGACCACCCGACCTTACTTTAGCAACTGGGGGGTATAGAGGTGTCTGGCTGTGTCCTGCATTGGCTGATCTCCTACCTCTCCGACCGGAAGCAGGTCATCAACCTCAGAGGACAAAACTCATGATCCATCCAGTTTTCTCTAGAGTTCCTCAGGGTTTAGTTCTCGGCCCACTCATCTTCAGCATCTACATTCAGTCCCTTGGCCCTATCCTGCACAGCCTTAATCTCAGCTACCATTACTATGCCGATGACATCCAAATCTATATCCACGCAAAGCCATCCATCAATGCGTCTGGTCTATGCATGTCGTCCTCACTGTGAACCGTGAAGGCTTGGCTCATTTCAAATTTCCTCAAATTAAATGGCGACAAAACAGAAGTTTTGTTTGTCGGAATCCCACATCAATTGTCCAAGGCTCAACCTATGCAATTGATGCTTGACGACCAAATTATTAAAGCTGTTAACGCAGTCCGTAATCTAGGAGTGACTCTTGATTCCTCACTCAGCTTCGACACACATCAACAAGGTGACGAAGGTAGCCTATTTCCATCTCAGAAACATATCAAGACTGTGCAACATCCTGTCACCCTCCGATTCTGAGACATTAATACACATCATCTCTTCACGAATAGATGACTGCAATGCACTCCTACCTGACATCCCATCCTACGTGATCCATGGTCTCCAATGTGTGCAGAATGCGGTTGCTAGAGTTCTCACTAGCACCCCCAACCACGATCACATATCTCCAGTACTGGTCTCTCTCCACTGCCTACTGGTTAAATATATAATCGATTTCAAGATCCTCCTCCTCACCTACAATGCTCTCACTGGCGCTGCTCCGATATACATCCATGACATACTTCAGGTATCCTCCTCTATACGGTAATTTTTTTCCTCCAATACGGGCTTGCTGCATGTGCCCAAATCGCACCTGCATTTAATGGGTGACAGAGCCTTCTTGCGTGCTAATCACAGAATCTGGAATGCCCTTCCATTGGAGATTCGGTCAGCTGAGTCCCTGGGCATCTTCACATCTCGTCTCAAGACTCACTTGTCACATTAGGCTTTGAAGCCCTCTGGATAGTACTATTAATGCGGCTCACTGACTGTTGTCGTGCTGGTGTTATGGCTCATGGCAGACCTGCGCCTGCTCTCTCATCGCATATCATTATCTGAAACCGCTTAATCCTATATAGGGTCACGGTGAGCCGGAGCCTATCCCGGAAACACAGGGCGTAAGGCAGGAATACACCCGACGACGGGACGCCGGTCCATCGCCGGGCAATGCGGGACAATTTTAGTCTGCGAGCCAATCAACCTATCCAGGAGCATGCTTTTGGACTGTGGGAGGAAACCGGAGTACCCGGCGAAAACCCACGCGGACACGGGGAGAGCATGCAAACTCCACACAGAAAGGGCACCCGAGCCGAGAGATTCGAACCCGGGACCTTCTTGCTGTGAGGCGTCAGCGCTCACCACTGGGCCACCGCGCCGCCCCTGCGCCTGCTCATGAACAGTTATTCCTTCGTTCGTTTGTTTAACAATTATTTGTATTGCTTATTTTATGCTCTTCTCTAAATTATAGCCATTATTCGAGTGTCAATTAAACTGATCTGATGCTGTTGTTGTTGCTGACATGCCCTTCTCTCCACAGCTTAGATTTGTAAAAAAAAAAAGAAACTAAAAAAACTTGTTGTTGATTTGCCGTTCATGCGTCGTTGTTGTTGATTCTGACATGCCGTCGTCTCCACAGCTCTGTAGAGTGCTTTATAACCTCTGGGTGAAAAGCGCTCTGGAAGTGTAATTATTATTATTGTTCCGGATACACTGCGAGTCTGTGGGGTGGCATAATGGTGGTGGTTGTGAAGCGTGTGTGAGAGAGATGGTTGGGGAGTGGCCGCGTTGCAACCAGGGTGCCCTGGGAGACGCTTGTGAGCGAGGCGCATATGCCGCAGGGACCGTGCGGCAGTCAGTCAACGATTTGCCAAGTGCTCATGGGTAAGAAGAGTGTTAGCACACAGAAGATCGGGTCTCAGTCGGGTTGCACGCATAGAGGCAGCCACTACATGCGCGGTGCAAACGCGGTGTCGCGTTGGGCCGTGCTACGATGAACAAGGAAAACTGCCCGGACCCGAGGCAGGGACCACCGACCTATGCAGAGTGTGTCCCGTGTCGTTCTTTCTATCTCGGCGGATGGAGTTTGCATTACCCTGATGTAAAGGCCCGGCGATGGACTGGCGTCCCGTCGTCGGGTGTATTCATGCCTTACGCCCTGTGTTTCCGGGATAGGTTCCGGCTCACCGTAACCCTATATAGGATTAAGCGGTTTCAGATAATGAGATGAGATGTAAAGGGTAATGGTTCGAATTGAAATACATCATGTAAAAATGTGCTTATACCCAGAAACCTTCTTAACATACACGCTCGTTTTCAAATGTATACTGGTATATAATGTATATATATATAAAGGTCTCATCTCATCTCATTATCTGAAACCGCTTAATCCTATATAGGGTCACGGTGAGCCGGAGCCTATCCCGGAAACACTGGGCGTAAGGCAGGAATACACCCGACGACGGGACGCCAGTCCATCGCCGGATATATAAAGGTATATAATGTTACTCATAACATTGATTTGTACTCAATGTTATGAGTACTCAATGTTTTGAGTACAAATCGGGGGTTCAAATACATAGTAAAATATTGCTGGCATACATTTTGTTTTTGCAACAGGAAAATGTAACAAATGTTATAAACTCCACCATTTACATATTATTAAAGATTAAGGTGTACACATTTACAAAGAAATGTTATCATCCTCAATGTACTTTGCACCACGTTCTAAATCATCTCTACCTTTTAATTGCAACTCGTTTAATATATTAAGACAACATGGATTAAAATGGTATTCATGTAGGGTTTTATGGCTAGATAAAAGAGAATTGCTCTTAAGAGCTGCACTTTCAGGATAGCCATGTTGCGCATTCCTCCTCTGTATGGAAGTCACGAACGGACGCTCAACAGGGCTATCCCAAACAAACAGCTCTTGAGAGTAATTTTCGTTCCTATTTTACTTTGGGACTTTTCACGTGACGTGGGAAATTAGTGTATTAAAAAACAACCTCGCACGTCAACGTGATTACGTGTGCATGGACTTGGAAGATGCAGATTTCTGCAATTATGAAAGTAAATGCATAGAAATGCGCAAATGCACCCAAATGTTTGTTCGTCAAGTGCATACTGTGCAGGTTGTCGTGCATATAATTGCACGAAGATGCACATCCTCACAGTGCCAGTTGTAAAAAAATGCATGCGTGTAGTCTGCACAGCACAAACCTCGGTTGCCTTGGAGTAGCTGACATTCCATCCACATTGCAATGTTTATCGTGCATATAGAATGCTTTCCATGCACAATTTTCCGCAGAATTTTCCAAGTCTATCCCATGTGATATCTGGTTACAGGTTACTCACAATTTACTCATATTCAACAAGCACATCTTCCATCTGTATATTCTCTGAGAAAAAACTAATAAATCAGCCTGTTTTTTGGCAAATTCCACTTAAAAAGTGATGCGTCCCAATCGTGCAAAAGAATAAAATGTACTTCTAATGTATTCAGTTATGCAAAAACCAAACGACACAGTACATAAATAAATTGCTTCCTTGACAAACTGGACTTTAATGGAAAGCATACACTCCAATGTCTCATCTCATCTCATTATCTGAAACCGCTTAATCCTATATAGGGTCACGGTGAAGCCGGAGCCTATCCCGGAAACATAGGGCGTAAGGCAGGAATACACCCGACGACGGGACGCCGGTCCATCGCCGAGCATTGCGGGACAATTTTAGTCTGCGAGCCAATCAACCTATCCAGGAGCATGCTTTTGGACTGTGGGAGGAAACCGGAGTACCCGGCGAAAACCCACGCGGACACTCCAATGTTTCCTTGGGTAAAGCGGATTTCAAGTAGTTTCTTTACCGAAAATTGCGATCGAACAGACAAAGTTGGCGTTCCTGCAAATTCACGATCAGCTGTTTTGGGAAAAAGAGGTGTGTGTGAAACTACCGCATGGCAGATGGTTTCCAGTAATGGGGAAGAAAATACACAAGGTTATTCCATTCAGTCACAAAAGCTTTCAGATATCAGCAGGGGCTGCAAAAAGGTGAATGTGTTGTGTGACACGGAGTATTGTAGAGTGGTTGTATACACTGGACTGTCGGGTGATGATTAGTTTATGGGCGAGACAATTTCGTTATATTGTATTAATGACAGAGACGCATCAGCCAGTTGCCATCATCATCATTCATTCATCACTTTTTACGGTATGGACCATACCCTTATTGAAACTTAAAAAGGTAACTGGTATGGACCAAACATCCAAAAGCTGAAAAGTTAGATACAAATCACTCATTTTGGATTACAAGTAGTGACATTGCCTCCCCCCACTGCAAAAAAACGTGAAAAGAAGCCTCCTAAAAAAAAGTATTGAAACTCAGTAAGCATTTCTGGGTAAACAAGAGCAGTAATAATAATTGACATGAATGACACTGCTCCAGTTCAGTAGACCAATTTATACCTAAAATGCACATCACAAAGCGAATATAAATTTGGAGAACTGGTGGCATAGATTGTAAAGCATGTAAGGGATGTAAATAGAGAGGAGTGCCTTGCATAGTAAGAATATCTTGAGAAAATATGAATGTTTGCCAGGGTTGATAATTGGTGGATATAATATTAATAACCTGCGTAATAAGAGTGATTTAATTTTCTTATCGTATTCAGAGGGGAAGCTACAAGAAATTCTGGATAAGGTTTTCAGTAAATGTGAGAAGGGTTTAACTCTCAATTCTAGGAAAATAGAATGCGTTGTAATTTCAAAGAAGAAAAGTGTACCTGTATGCAACAGCAAAATATGAAATGAAAATGTAATACAGGCTAATAAATTCAGCTATCTAGGAAGCTGGATAACATCAGCTGGTAAATGTGATCAGGAAATAAAACGGAGGATGGGGTGGAGAAAATGAAAAAGATTCTGATAAATAATAACATTTCTAATGTACAAAAGTAAGAGTTTTTGATTGTTCCATAATACCAGTTTTCATGTATGCATTAGAATGTTGGACAATATTACCAAGTAATTAAAGCAATTGAAATGTGATTCTTTTGACGCATCTTGAAGGTATCTTGGAAAAATCACATCTCAGATGAAGAAATTTTGTCACGAATGGGATGTAAAAAGGTGTTGAATGACATTAGAAGGAGACGGTCGAAATTTCTCGGGCATATTATGAGGAAAGAGGAAATTCAAAATCTGGTTATAACTGAACATTTTCAAGGAAAACGAAATCATGGATGACAGAGATTGGCATGTCAAGAGTCTCTCGCGATCGATGATAATATCAACAATGGACATTCTTGGATGTTCAAAGAGCAGAGATTTGTGGAAGGCCACCAACGTCCTGTAGAATATGATATCTATAACAAGAAGATAAGGCCTTCTGACGCAATACAGGGAGTTGTCATAGAAACAAAATGGCTATGGCTCTTTTTCATCACTTTGAGCAAAGCCATACCGCCCTAAGACTGCACATGACTTCATGATTGCAGGTCGTGGAAATGCTATGAACTCTAGATTGAGTACAGTATTGACTAATTGATGGATGAGGTTAGTTTTTTTATTAACCATTTAGCAGTTGCCTATGACACCATATAGAATACAAAGCAATCAACAACAAAATTAAGCTTCATTGAACTTTGCCATGGAAATATGGAATTTCCACAATCGTCTGTAACCCTGTCCCATCGATCACCGCGCAGCAGGCGCTGAAGCTCGGGTTTAATTATTCACCCGGCTTGGGAAATAAACTGAAAGAGAATTGTGCGGTTTGGTGCATGCATCGGTCAGTTCGTGCACGTGATTTTATATGCATTTGCGATTACTTGGCAATTGTTCAATTTCATGGTTTTATTTGGATGCGTGGTGCCAAGCCCCGCACCGTGCCAGACTAGGTGC
>JAZEWT010000003.1:13915046-13925718 GCA_036362905.1 Mordacia mordax
CGTATTAGCGTAATGCACGCACCCACGTACAGTCAGCTACGCACCCCCCCTCTCATCTGACAGTGTTCGGAGTTGTTGTGAGACGAGCGAGAGGGGTTAATGCGATTGTAACGTGCGGGTGTTACAATGGCTGTTGCTGCAGGTGCTGTGCCTGCGAAGTTAATAAATGTAATCATTTCGATAGAAGATACGTGTGTGATCGAGTCCTTGTGGTGGAAGAAGAACATCGAGTGTCGGCGGACCAGGAGCGGTGCATGCGCGAGGGGGATTGAACAAAAACACAACGCAGAACTTTACCATCCGTATCAAAAACACAACGCGGAACTTTACCATCCGTGTCACCCCGTCCTCGCCACGTGTGCACCCACGTGCGTGGAGTTCACCTGGTTATCTGACATCTAACTGGCCTGGGCGCCGGCCTGCAGTCTCTCGTGCGATCGGCGGTAGCAGATCGCTGCTCCCTATTAACATGTTCAGGATGTAATGCAGCCCAGTGCAGAACACATTGTCGGTGCGTATGAAGATTAGTACAACATATTAACCGGAGCCTCACAGTCTCATTGCTGCTCAAACATAACAATTTCTATATAAAGTGGAAAGATTTTCTGAATAAAAACTACATAGTAGAATATTGCGAGTGAGAATACTCTCTTCTTGGGCTGTCGTCTCTAAAGTATAAGTTTAGAAATATAATGCCACATTTTGCACAGTGGTAAACAATAATTACATTTCCTGTGTATATGCACACCATCAAAATAGAGAATGGGTATGTATCATTTAATTGTAGGTAGGATGTCACGTGGCGAAAATGCTCCTGGATAGGTTGATTGGCTCGGAGACTAAAATTGTCCCGCAATGCCCGGCGATGGACCGGCGTCCCGTCGTCGGGTGTATTCCTGCCTTACGCCCTGTGTTTCCGGGATAGGCTCCGGCTCACCGTGACCCTATATAAGATTAAGAGGTTTCAGATAATGAGATGAGATGAGAAAATATAAGGCTTCCTTTTTTCACCATCTAAGTTGACGTGTACAAGTTACATGATAACAAATAACACCCAATGTACATAATGTAAAATGCACCTATAAAGGGATAATAATTAATTGTGGGTTAATACGTTAGGATATTGCTTTCTACTATATTACAGTTACACTTGATATAATTACACTTGATGTAAGTTCTGTGTTGTCTCAAATAATATTTGCTAAACAAGTGAACAAAAACACCAGTTCAAAGACAAATGTTAGTTGCTGATGTCATTGTCACCGTATTCACAGATATTATTGCTCTCGCTAACATCAGTTGTTATAAGTCAAACAAATAGTAAATAATAAGTGTATCTTTAGTTTTGTGATATCCAAATACCATTAATTATTCAGCAAAACATATTAATTCTGTTGAACCATTTTATATGCACAGTAATAACACTATCCTGTTCATAATTTAATTGCTGTTAACTCAAATTAACCATAGATTAAAGTGGGAAAGCATAATTAGAGAATGCACAACAATTGCAACGATTGCATTAGGTTGTGATGTATGGTAATATTCTAGCTGAGTGGATGAGTTCATGGAGCCAACACAATAATGCTGGCAATTTATTTACATGAGGTATACCCCAGGGATTAAAAAGGGTTTTTTAAGCATGTCAGGTTTATGGACCATCCTGATGAGAATGTCTTGTGTACAAAGAATCATGCCTGCCAGTACACATAACACGTGAAGTGAGACCCATGGGTAAATGAGAATCAAGTGGTTTGGTGTTCCACAAACAGCCACATAAACCACTGTGTAATCATAATGTGACCATCAGCACTGGTTTTAAACTTGGACCAGGCATGTTTTATATTCACATATATAGAGGCTCATAAATTGTGTCTGCTTCTGTTCGACTATAAATGACCAAACATTGACAAATATGGTCTCACTGGAACCAGAATTATAATTGGAAGGTTGAATAAAATTGGGGAGCTGAACTTCAACCTTTCAGAAACGGCGTTATCAGCATGCCTATACTGTAGCTAGCTATCTACATAAATAATGACAAAGCCCTCTTTGTGTCTCTTAATATCGCAATTTTAATCGGATTGGACAATTGGTTCATTTTATGTCAGACTACTCCATTCCCAAATAGTTTTCATCATTAGTCCTTTACTAATATAGTATTTATATGCACTGAATGTTTCCAATTTTTTGTGGGTTTTCTTCTAGATACCATATCCTATAGGACGTTGGTGACAATGTCTCATTATCTGAAACCGCTTAATCCTATATAGGGTCACGGTGAGCCGGAGCCTATCCCGGAAACACAGGGCGTAAGGCAGGAATACACCCGACGACGGGACGCCAGTCCATCGCCGGGCATTGCGGGACAATTTTTAGTCTGCGAGCCAATCAACCTATCCAGGAGCATGCTTTTGGACTGTGGGAGGAAACCGGAGTACCCGGCGAAAACCCACGCGGACACGGGGAGAGCATACAAACTCCACACAGAAAGGCACCCGAGCCGAGAGATTCGAACCCGGGACCTTCTTGCTGTGAGGCGTCTTTGAAGATAAATGCTCTCTGAACTTCTAAAAATGTCCATTGTTGATGTATTCATCCAACTCGAGAGACTGTTGTCCATGATCTCTCGTTCCTTTTTTTTGCTGACGTTCGTTCAATTTTTCCAGTTAGAACCACATTTTAATTTCATCTTTCCTCATAATATGACCAAGAAATTTCGACTGTCATTCAACACCTTTTTATATTCCATTCGTGACAAAATTTCTTCATTTGACATGTGACTTGTCTAAGATACCTTCAAGATGCTTGTGTTTACTCTTTTAAGAGAACCATTGACATTCATAGCCATTTGTCTAGCAACCTATTATTAAATAGGATAAATGTATCACCCTGCTTAGTTAAGCAATTGCAAGGTGCTTATTTCTACTCTTGAGCCCCAGCTGAGAGAGGAAATGACACTTTCCCAAGGCTTCAATTAACTGAACTCAGCAGCATGGGGAGATAGGAAATCAATCCCCTTGATCAAATAATGTGGAAAAGCCTTCATCCAGCAGTAGACTGACAAAGGGCGTGTGCTATGATAGCAGCAAACAAGACAATTGCCATTGTCAAAGAAAATAAACGTTAAAAATGGAACATTACGGTGGAGCAGTCAAGAACAGCTAAAACATTGCCCATAGGTGGTATGTGAAGGATATGTTGCAGCAAGTACTTGTCATGTAGATTGCTGGCCAAGATGCAGGAGGAAGCTGATAGTGGGAAATCCGTGCTAATCCATAATCGCTTCGGAAGCATTGTGTACAGCAACTTGGATTTAAACGAGAGACCACCCAAGAAGCAGACATTCTTATCAGTAAAATGAATATAATTTCCTTGGGCTGTTTGGGACGCCCTGTTGGCTGATGGCAACTAGTCCTTCCAAATGCTAACAAGATAGATAAATGATCCAATTCTCTGGGTTATTTCTTATGGGACGCTTCGAGCTATCAACCTCGAACACTGCTATTTTACGTCGCGATCTAATTTGCTGAATGCATCTCAAATTTTCACACATAATTTCTTTCAGAACTGTTTTCTCCATAGACACTTCCCTTTACAGTACTTACACAACATAATCATTATTCCATAGCTTAAACCACAAAATAAACTGTCGAATGTAGAGGTCATAGCTTTCAGAACACACCCATTGAAATATAACGTTTACTTTCTAAAATCAGCAATGGGTGGCACTATTATGTTGGTGGCCTTGAGCTAGTAAAGTATATTCCACGTGTACTTGATAGGGGCCAGCAGTCGACCAATAGAACAAGCTGTGCTCATTTCTCTGAAAGTAGTCCTAAATATATCAATACCAGAAGGATAACAGGCTCAGTCAGTTCCTGACTAAAAATTTAGCCTGCAACCTTTATATTGAGTCAGCCGCTTTTGAAATGTCATCCAAACAACAAATCCATAAAAAATAAACCCCAAAACTGCAGCAGGAACGCTCTTCACGCACTAGTGCACAATGGGGCACAAGATACCGCAGCCAATCTATTTGCATGTGTCTGCTAGATAGCAAAACTCTGTGCTAATCATGTATAATATAGAACATTGACAACTACTTGTGAACACTTGGAAGTCTAAGACCCTATCTCCCTGATAAAAATCATTATGTGGAAATTTTAAAACAATGCGTATGTTTGTACACTAGAAACTCGAGAGCTATATGTAATTCTGATATGTAATAATCTAAAGCTATGTACTTATTCATCATCATCATTATGAATACCCGCATAATCCTGTACAGGGTTGCAGGAGGGCAGAGCCTATCCCGACGGACATAGGGCGTAATACGGGGCTATATCCAGGATGTGACGCCAATCTATTGCAAGGCACAATTTTTTGGGGCAATTTACAATTTACTCAGCGGACCAATTAACTTAGGAGCAGCATGTCTTTGAACGTTGGGAGGAAACCGGAGTACCCGACGAAAACTCACGCAGACACTGGGAGAACATGCAAATGCCACACCGAAAGGCAACCGAGCTGGGAACCGAACCTGGAACTTTCTTGCTGTGAGGCAACAGCGCTACTCACTGCACCACCGTGCCACCTTATGTACTTACTATATAACACAATTCTACAGTCGTGTATTTGTCCATGTGGAATTTGTGAACCTGTGCCCAAGGAGACATTTTTCGTCCATGTGCTATGCTAGTTCTTTCTCAAATTTTCACATTGAGTTTAGATGTATTTTACAAATAAAATAAAATACAAGTCTTCAAACCTGTCAGAAAATATCTTCAGCTGTCAACGTTCAGTGAAAATACAATAGCGCACCTCTGAGTGCTGTTAAAAACTAAATTGTGTGTGTGAATATATAGTTGATTGCCACTAATGGTCAATCTCATCTCATCTCATTATCTGAAACCGCTTAATCCTATATAGGGTCACGGTGAGCCGGAGCCTATCCCGGAAACACAGGGCGTAAGGCAGGAATACACCCGACGACGGGACGCCAGTCCATCGCCAGGCATTGCGGGACAATTTTAGTCTGCGAGCCAATCAACCTATCCAGGAGCATGCTTTTGGACTGTGGGAGGAAACTGGAGTACCCGGCGAAAATCCACGCGGACACGGGGAGAGCATGCAAACTCCACACAGAAAGGCACCCGAGCCGAGAGATTCGAACCCGGGACCTTCTTGCTGTGAGGCGTCAGCGCTGGGCCACCGCGCCGCCTAAAACTAAATTGTGTGTGTTAATATATAGTTGATTGCCACTAATGGTCAATGAAATGCGTTAATGTGCAAATGTAACGAATATGTAGCATTAATGTATATATTTTTGCAGTATTCGAGGCATAGATCGTAAGGGGGGAGGCTCCCCCAAAACGAGTGTAGCTTTGCAATGTTTTACTCTACTGGCAGGATAATTCTCAGTGGGAACGATTCAGAAGACTTCCTTGAGGTGTTTCTCATGATATATTCTGCAGAATTATTTCATTACCAACTGTTGCGTTGGTCTGTTACAACAGCATTGAGAGGCCCACAAACATACACCCTGCGATGTACTGGTGTCACATCCTGGGTATATCCCCGCATTGTGCCCTGTGTGTTTTTTAAAATTACCGGCTCTGGAGCCCCGCGACCCTGTACAGGATTAAGCAGGTACTGATCATGAACTGAACAAACATACATAACACAAATCGTTTTGCTCATGTGCTGTCTTAAATGAACGACACGGAAGGAACTGGCTCATACAACTCACCACTGATCCAATGAACTTCTGTTTCCACGGGCTGGAAGTTCTTACTGAAAAGGTCTTCCAATGATACCTTTGCCTTCAATGCCAAACTTAAGTCTTCATCTATGGACAAAAACACACACATAAACATCCAATTTCAATGAATCGTCAGGATACTTTGTTACAATAAATCTGTCTGTTTAACTGTATTAGTATATTATTGACCTGCATTGCAGCAAGTTAATGGTTAAACCAGTATTATCTAGTGTAATAATAATAATTGCATTTATAGAGTGCCTTTCAACTGAAGTTCACAAAGCGCTGCACAGAGCTGCGGAGAGAACGGCACATCAACAACAACGACATATGAATGGAAAATCAGCACAATAAAGTAACATCATGGGAACAATAACGTTTATTTTGAGTTTGTTTTTTAACAAATCCGAGCTGTGGAGAGAACGGCATGTCAACAATAACATCGGGACAGTTCAACTGAAAGTCAAACAGTAGCAATAAATTATAGGACATAAAGTAAGCGGAAGAAAAAAAAATTCTTCAACAAACATGGAAGGAATAAATGTTCCCGAGCTGGCGCAGGTTGGCAGAAAGCCATCATCCTGGCACGACAACATTGAGCCACATCAAATATCATAGCCAGAGGGCTTGAAAGCCTTACGGAACAAGTAAATCTTGAGACGAGATTTTTAGGTACCCAAATAATACCAACGGATTGGTATGTTGAATGAAATAATACCAACGGATTGGTATTTGATGATGGCTTCGAAAAGCTGCTCTTTCGGGATAGCCGCATCGATTGCTCCACCTCTCTTGGTATTTGTAGACTGTAGGTATTGACGGTATAAAAACTATAGACTGTTTTAATATTATAGACCGTAGTTATATAAAATACTGTGTAGCTTTTATAATATATCATGTAATTATTTTACAGACTGGTGGATATGTAATTAGGATATACTGAAATAATACACTATTTACTGCATTCATAGACTACATGGAAAGTAGTCTCTATATACTGTATGTAAAGACTGTATCGATTATTTTTTTGTAACGCGCTGAGTTTAGCTCAAGTAATCTGTTGGCGGCATGTGGTATTGTCAACAATAACAATAGATATGCAGCAGAATATGGAGGGTTATATAATATATTATGTGATTATATAGCAGACTAAGTGGATATGTAATGAGAATATGGACTGTAATAATACACTATTGACTGTCTTTAAAGACTTTATAGAATATAGACTGTATGTATGCACGAAGGACGGCACGGTGGCCCAGTGGTTAGCGCTGTCGCCTTTCTATCCGTATCTCGTCCAGGAATAGGCGTGACATTTTATTGTATCGAAATACACCAACACATATGCTAATATGCGGACTAATTATTTAAGCGCATTTGTTAATACGTTGATGGTAGTATCTCAATTTCATGACGTATTGCCGGCACTTATCCATCACAAAGTTTGCGCTATACGCAAGTGCACACGCAAATCAGTCTAAGTGCTCGTGATTAAATTATATTGCAATTACAAGGAAAGCGAGGGATGAAAATATATTTTTTTACATATAAATAACATGTGAATGCAATTGCTTCGGTCAGTCTTGCATCGTAATCCGATGATATTATATTTTATATGTTGGTAATAAATCATACAAAAAGCGTTTGGGCAGTGTTAACTGAGACGTGGCTTCTGGAAATTAAAGAGCGTCTAGAATTTTGCTTACTGGCTGCAGCGGATCCATTTAGCATCGCTAAAGCATCGATAAATGGATCCGAATTTCAATCTATCAAGCCTGTATCATATGACACAATTGAACTGCTCTGATGTTGTTGTTGACATGCTGTTCTCTCCACAGCTCCGATTTGCAACAAAATAAAACAAAATAAACGTTATTGTTGTTGAATTGCCGCTCACATGCCATTGTTGCTGACATGCCGTTCTCTCCACAGCTCCGTGCAGCGCTTGTGACCCTCGGGTGAACAACGCTCCAGAAGTGTAACTATTATTATTATGAGACGGGAAGCCCTGATTTTCACTGCACTCCTCCTGGACAGGCAGCGCTAGTTGTGTTTGCATGGCCGCGTACATGTTACGTTGATTATAATATTGCAATGTATTAGAAAGTTGGGCGGCGCGGTGGCCCAGTGGTTAGCGCTGACGCCTCACAGCAAGAAGGTCCCGGGTTCGAATCTCTCGGCTCGGGTGCCTTTCTGTGTGGAGTTTGCATGCTCTCCCCGTGTCCGCGTGGGTTTTCGCCGGGTACTCCGGTTTCCTCCCACAGTCCAAAAGCATGCTCCTGGATAGGTTGATTGGCTCGCAGACGAAAATTGTCCCGCAATGCCCGGCGATGGGCTGGCGTCCCGTCGTCGGGTGTATTCCTGCCTTACGCCCTGTGTTTCCGGGATGGGCTCCGGCTCACCGTGACCCTATACAGGATTAAGCGGTTTCAGATGATGAGATGAGATGAGAAAGTTAAAAGCTACAAAGAACAGCATGGCATATTCAAGTACAACTCTGTGTCCCAGCTCATGGCCGTGTCTCTCCTCATCATCGTTCTCCCCTCGTCTATCTCACCTCCCCGCATCTCACCGGCGTTTCTCTTTCCCCTCGTCTCACCGCACCTCTTCTCATTAAAGTAACAGTTGCCTTGATTTGCACCGCTTTGTGATCGTCACATCTCCAAACATGTGGAAATATGTGACGATAAAAAGTGCGAAACCAGCTCTTGTTAAATTATATTGATTGCTGTACGCCACTAAATTGTTTTACATGATTAAAAAGCATAAATAAGTGTAACAAAAAAGTTTGTGTGAGAAATGGATAGGTTACCAAGTGTAAAACTTGATTATTCGCATATGCTGAAACCCATACACCTTTTTTTGGCATGACTGTTTAAAACAGCGTCGCCTGACCGGGCGAACATCAGCCACTTTTTAAAATAGAGAAATAAACGTGTAGGCGGTGGCGCAGACGCTGTCAGAATACCGAGTTTGGAACCACTGAGATCGTGGTTTTCAAACTATGAAGCTGCTTGTGGTTAGGTGTAGCAGGTTTACGGATTTAATCCGGTCACCAATAACGGCACTGAAGCACTCAAGAACAAGACGGCCTCGCGATGCTTTCCTGGAAAACTGGTTGGCACATATTGTATGCGGGCGGCGCGGTGGCCCAGTGGTTAGCGCTGACGCCTCACAGCAAGAATGTCCCGGGTTCGAATCTCTCGGCTCGGGTGCCTTTCTGTGTGGAGTTTGCATGCTCTCCCCGTGTCCGCGTGGGTTTTCGCCGGGTACTCCGGTTTCCTCCCACAGTCCAAAAGCATGCTCCTGGATAGGTTGATTGGCTCGCAGACTAAAATTGTCCCGCAATGCCCGGCGATGGGCTGGCGTCCCGTCGTCGGGTGTATTCCTGCCTTACGCCCTCTGTTTCCGGGATAGGCTCCGGCTCATCGTGACCCTATATAGGATTAAGCGGTTTCAGATAATGAGATGAGATGAGACATATTGTATGCGAGCTCAAACGTTCGAACGGTCAAAACGTGGGCGAAACGTTCTTCTATACTGTACCTGCAGTCTAGTTTGTTGTTTAATTTCAACTAAATGAGCTCTGAAAAAAGTATATAATTATCTGGATATTTACTATGTCTACAAGGTGTTGTCCCCCGCGATAATAACATAGATATATAAACTTTGTTGTCATTACATCCTTATACAATTACAGTATACAGAGGAACGAAATTACGTTTCTCGTGATCATGGTGAAAAAAACAAAACAAGGCTGAATTCCATATTTCAATAGAGCAGGGCAATACATACAGACGATATAGACTACCGAAGGGACTGAAGATGTAGATCTATGACGTCAACTTCAGAAATGCAATGAGCGTTCTGAATGTAAATGTTTCGAATGTGTATGTGATTCACTTGCATGTGTGTACCCGTGAGTATGTGTGTGCATTCACGTGCGTGTCTATGCATGCCTTGTCACCTCCACCCTGCCACCACCCCCGCCTTTCCGCAACACTTTCCTTCATCAACCGTGATATCTCTGCTCGCACTGCTGCCGCACGCCTCTCCAGGGAGCAGAAGATCAATTCTGCTGCGCTAGCATGCCGACATTTAAAGACAAATGGGTGAAAAAACTTCAGCGTTTAAAACATATTTCAACACTGAAGAAGTAATCCCTCTCCTAAAAAATAATTTCAAAAACTATAATCAGATTACCTTGCCTGGTAAAGCTCTCGTATTACATTCGACTCACTACTGGAAGATAAGGTACTAAATTTACCCGGGAGTCGACTCATCCTTTTGAAGTCAAAGATAGCACCATGTTCTGGGATTTTATCAGTGGCTGTCTTACAGTATGGATAGACTCACCCAAACGGTAATATCGGAGAATGTTCACATTTTGGGTTCACAAAAGAAATGAGCCCTGGCCAATTTTTTTTTAACAAGAAATCAGACTTGACATTTTATCCATGTAGTAAATGACTGCGTATATAATCTTTATCGCCGTTATATACATCTATACATTATATAAATTAAAATTTCAAATGGAAGTTGCTGACCACTATTTGTATCAGTTAATAATTGCATAGCAGCGTTTAATTTTTTACAAAAGCATATTTTTAACATGTCAAATTTACACCAAAAAAGAAGAATCTGCTACATGACAGCACCACGCACAATTCGTATACGGAAGCGCTAAGACGGTCCATGCGATTACGAATACTATGACTAATAATAGCAATAAATAGCTTCAGAAAACTATGAAAATGTAATTTTAAACCAGTGAGTATAAACAAATCTATATCATGAATTGTCTCTTACACAAGACCGTGTTTAGAATGTTTGCAAGTTGAAAAACATGCTCGACCCTAAGAAAAACTCAAACAACTTATCGAACGTCCGGAGAGTATCCATCCATCC
>JAZEWT010000003.1:13928174-13947711 GCA_036362905.1 Mordacia mordax
GGGTCGTCGAGGCCCCCCGCCACGACTGCTACCCAAACCACATTGCACCGGCCCCTCACGGACCTTCCTGCGGGTGGTGAGCCTTCCTGCGGGTGGTGAGCCATGCTGCACAGTGTCCTTATAAAAGCCATAAACAGGTCATAAATTGAGCAGCTGTAACGGTTCATTGTTGACGGATGCGTTTTAATCTCATCATTCTCAAGTGGGATTTGAACTGCTCTGCCTAGAACTCATGCTCAGTTGAGCATAAACATTCACTGCCTACATCAAATATCCTGCAAAACTAGCTTCTCTCACATAAACGAGTCATTAACGGCAATAAAACTTAATTCATGCTTTTCCCGACCAAAAAAAACCATCCAAATCGCCACTTTTGTTATAGACACTAGATTACCAATCCATTGAACGAGTCGAGGAATTCAAATATCTTAGCTTTATGTTAGACAACGTTAAAATTCAAACATTACATTGACTCTCCACGCAAAACCAGCCTTCAATGCGTCTGGTATTTGCATGTCCTCCTCACTGTCAATTCTGAAGGCCTAACTCAATTCAAATTTCCTAAAACTAAATGGCGACAAAACAAGTTTTGCTTGTGGGAACCCCGCACCAATTATCCAAGGCTGAACCTATCCAATTGATGCTTGACGACCAGACCTTTGAAGGTGTTCAGACAGTCCAGAGTCTAGGTGTGACTGTGATTCCTCACTCAGCTTCGAGACACACATCAACAAAGGTGTCGAAGGTGGCTTATTTCCATCTCAGAAATATGGCCAGACTGCACAACATCCTGTCACCCTCTGATGCTTAGAAGCAAATACACATCTTCATCTCCTCACGAACATATTACTGCAATGCACTGCTCCCTGGCACCCCTGCCTACCTGATCAATCGTCTCCAACTTGTGCATAATGCGGCTGCTAGAGTCCTCACCCACACACCCATCCACGATCACATATCCCCAGTGCCGATGCCTCTCTACTGGTTACCGGTTAAATACAGGAATTGAAGTCAAGATCTTCCTCCTCACCTACAAGGCTCTCACTGGCGCTGCTCCGACATACATCCATGACCCATTTCAGTTATCCTCCTCAACCCGACCACTCCGATCCTCCAATATGGGCTTGCTGCATATGCCCAGATCGTACCTCCATTCGATGGGTGACAGAGCCGTCTCGCGCGTTGCTCCCAGACTCTGGAATGTTCTTCCATTGGATATTCGAATCAACTGAGTCCCTGGGCATCTAAAAATCTCATCTGAAAACTCACTTGTCCTGTAAGGCTTTCAGAACAAGCGAGTTTTGAGACTGTTAGCTGGTGAAGCCTGCCACGTGTTTCATCCATCCATCCATTTTCTAAACCGCTTGTCCTGGTGAGGGTCACGGTGGCAGCAGTCCAAGGAGAGTGGACCAGACATCCCTATCCTCAGAAATAGATTCCAGTTCTTCCTGGGGGATTTCCAAGCGTTCCCAGGCGAGCCCAAAGGATGTAATCCTTCCAGCGTCTCCTGCCTGGGTCGGCCCCTAGGTCTCCACCCAGTGGGCCGTGCCTGGTAGACTTCCGCAGGAGCCTTCCAGGGGGCATCCTTACCAGATGCCCGAACCACCTCAGCTGGCTCCTCTCAATCCGGAACAGCGACTCTACACTGAGGTTCTCCCGGATTTCTGTGCTCCTCACCTTGTCACAGAGAGTGAACCCAGCAACCCTGTGGAGAAACCTGATTTCTGCCGCTTGTATCTGCGATCTCGTTCTTTCGGTCATTACCCAAAGTTCATGACCCTAGGTGAGGATAGGGACATAGATTGGCCTGCAAACTGAGAGATTTGTCCGAGGACCAAGCTCCCGCTTCACTACCATGGACTCGTACATTGCCCGCATCACTGCAGACGCTGCTGCAATCCACTGGCCAACCTCACGTTCCCGCTTACCATCACTCGTGAAGAAGACCCCAAGATATTTAAACTCCACTAAGGGCAACTGCTCTCCCCTCACCTAAAGAGGGCAACCCACTCTTTTCTGTGAGAGGACCATGGCCACAGATTTGGAGATGCTGACTCTCATCCCAGCCACTTCACACTCAGCCTCGAAACGCTCGAGTGCCCGTCGGAGGTCACAATCCGATGAGTCGAGAAGAACAACGTCATCTGCAAACAGTAGCGATGCCACCTCCACGCCCCCAAACTGGACACTCTCCATACCCCGGCTGCACCTTGAGATCCTGTCCATGAAAATTACGAATAGCAGCGGATACAAGATACACCCTTGGCGGAGACCAACGGCCACATTGAATAGATTTCACTTCATGCCAAGTATACGGACACAGCTCTCGCTCTTGAAATAGAGAGACTGGATTGCTCTCAAAAGAGATACCGGCACCCCATACTCCCGCAGCACCTTCCACAGTAAATCTCGGGGCACACGGTCATAGGCTTTCTCCAGATCTACAAAACAAATATAGACTGGGTTAGCAAACTCCCATGACCCCTCAATTACCTGTGAGAGGGCAAAAGGCTGGTCCATGGTTCCATGGCTAGGACGGAAACCGCATTATTCCTCCTGCATCTGTGGTTCGACTAATGGTCGAAGTCCCTCTCCAAAACCCTGGCATAGGCTTTACCTGGGATGGTAAGGAGTGTGATCCCTCTGTAGTTGAAGCACACACTTTGGTCCCCTTTCTTAAAAATAGGGACCACTACCCCAGTTTGCCAATCCAGAGGTACGGAATCCACTTTGCACGCGCGCTAACCACGACACCCCAACACTGTCCAGTGCTTTCAACATTTCGAGACGAATCTCATCCACGCCTGCAGCCTTACCATTCTGGAGGTCATTGACGGCCATAGTGACTTCAGCCACAGCAATGGACCCGACCCCACCGCAGGTTTTCAGCACTGCCTCCAGGAAGGAGGGCGTGGTCCACCGGGCTAAGGACTTCTTCAAAGTGTTCCTTCCACCTTCCAACTATCTCCTCAGTAGAGGTCTGTGTGTCCCCTCCCTTACTAAAACAGCTTAGGCGACGTCCCGTCAATCCCTCCTGAGTCTTAATATATGAAAGACATGTAAATATAATACACACTGTAACTGCATTGCAAACAATGACCATGGTATGGTTATATCAGAATTCGTTTGCTTGACTGACCTTGAATCATCAACGCATAACAATGCTAGTGTAAGCATTTGTAGACTTAGCCAACTACATAAAATATTGAATGCATTACAGCTTAACTATGTTTTTTTTTATCAATACATGAACAGCAGCACTTCTTCAATAATTACTTGCGTTAGATTGCTGCTAACTTCTTGTCATCCTGAAATGGGTTTCTTACGAATTAAAACAGATTATTTTTAATTGCAACCTGTAATGTTCAAGGGTATACGTGAGCCCTGGCAACGACCTATGATACATTTTACAAGTCAAGATGGTGTACCCCTTGATGATTTAAAGAAACCCCACTTTAATCGGGTTCCCTTACGATATATTGTCGAGACCATCCATTCTTAACCATTAGGTTACGACCCACCAGTGCGCTGCAAACACCACCTAGTAGTTCGTGGAGACCATACCCAAGTGGGCCAGTTAGGCCTTTAAGTGCGAAAGGTTGAGAATCCCTAGTCCAGACATTTATTTAAAATACCACAGAGATAACAATACTCTACACACTTATTTATTGCTGCACATTTCACAGCCGGACTTTTATATGAACAGTGTGATGACCCAGTGGTAGCATGTTCGCCACTTGTTGCAGAGGTTCGTAGTTCAATTTGGCAAGCCAACCTGATTATTGTTGTGTCTATTAACCATAAAATATGATGCAACGTCGGCATTGCAATGGCTTTAAGCGATTATTTGACATCATTCGAAACGAGGGGCCCATTGTGTGCCATAGTCGTGCTCCACGTATGCCAAATGTCAAAACATATACAGTAAACATTACAAAGCAATATCGCCCAGTGCTGACAGTCTATATCTGTTTGTACAACAAAACACCTTCTTTATAGCACTGAGTTATAATAATGGCATTAAAACTAAAGTCATTAGATTATGAAAACCTTGAGAATGAATTTAAATGATACATTAATGTCATGCAGTACAGTTATTGTGAAGCAATCTTTTCTTGACTGTAGCCGTATCCATGTGCTCCCTATGCTCTGTCACAGCAGTATCTCAGCCTCCATCGTCATCGCTTTGCCTTCTTCCAGCACCTCCCCTCCAATCCAGCCCATCAACACCTAACATCTCTCACTCCTGTCCTTCCTGCTAGACACCTCGCCACTCTCACACCTGTCTTGCCTGCCAACACCTCACCTCTATTACACCTGCCTGTAATAGTGCAGCCCTCCAACACTGCAGCCCATATCGTACCCATCCATCTCCACACTCTCCACCGTCTTGCCGTTTCTTTCCCATATAACTCAGCCGATTTGACGTAGGTCGGCCTTGCATTCCTTTGTATCTGACCATTGCTCTCCCCAATCTTATGCTTACAATATTTCCCTTTACTCTCTTGTGCCTTCCAATGTTGTTTTAATCCGTTCCCTTCCTCTCCAGTTTCACATTCTTCAACATGTACAGTATTCACGACCGAGGCACTTGAAAATAGAAATATTAATTCTGAGCAATACAGATCTGTGCCTCATTTCCTAATAATTGCATTGATTCATAAGTAGATAACTACATAAACGTTGTCACAAGATTAGATTTTTGCACGTAATTTGCACCTCATTTTTATACATTTATGATGCTAATACGAAAAGTGGTATAGTCACATCGTTAAACCAATTCATGATTACTAACAATTATGCCACAAATAGACCAAAAACACAAATTAAATGTTGACTTACAAGAGAATAGATTACAAAATGACAACACGTTGTTAAAAACTTCAATATGTATAAAATATGATTTTGTTATTGAAGATGTTTTTCTAGACAAAAACTAACAAAATACACAACGCAGAAGTCTTAATTGTAATGCATGTACTGTTATATTACGAGTCTGTTGACTCTAATATTAAATTCAACAACAGCACATTATTATGGACGAATCCCATTACTTTAATTCATTTAGCTACATGTTAGTTTGCCTAATTCCATGTTACACAATCACAATATTGATTTTTTAAATTAAATCTCGTGTCATCAAGCAGTCTGGCATCAGATAACATGTCACAAAAAATATAAGAATTTCTTTCCAAGACAGGGAAATGTCCATTACTGTGCCTGTATTCAGGTTAAAATACAGAGCAGGTTGCGGTCATTTTGGGTCAAAATACAATACAAAACATCAACAGGCGTTACCTTTATAGCGTAAAATCATTGCGTAGGGCCAGCAGCTACAAATAGTACAGAGTGGATGTGAACGTAAATGAAGATATTAATCCTCACCGCTCACCATCTCATGAACCGTTATACATACATTCTGTTTCCTTTTTTCCCCACAGGGCTGTTGCCTGAAAAATATATCGTACTATTAATTAATCTTAGAAATATTTTTAAACGTTTTCAAAAATGTAACTATATGGAGGTGTGGATATGAAATAACTACCACATGACTTGTAAATTACAACATGCAGCATCTTGATTACCTCGGCACAACTTACCTAGAAAATGAGCTCATCCACATACATTATATTGGTGGTGCCAGGAACTAAGTGCTCATCTTTGAAGGTCAAAAATTCAAATTCAGGCAGGGCTCAACCGATAATACCTCTGAAGTAACACATCGTTCAAAAATGACTGCTCTGACCAATCATTCGACAGTATCTCTGGTATTCATAACATAACTCCCGTAGCCTTGCTCTGGCTCACCAGCATCTGCATTAACAGTGTTGTTTATCACTGTCACACAAAAGAAAACCTCTGTGGTATCCAGAACCTCCGCCACTTTTTCATATCTCAACCGTGGGTTTTTGTACATGAAAACATGTTTACTTTGACATGACTTAAAAACGGTAGGATGTGTCTGACATTTCAATAATTGTATCCATTTCGTTGACAATGGTACATAAAAAAAGCAATAGCTGGGTTTTCTCATCTCATCTCATTGTCTGAAACCGCTTTGTCCTATACTGGGTCATGGTGAAGCCGGAGCCTATCCCGGCAGACACAGGGCGCAAGGCAAGGATATACCGACGATGGGACGCCAGTCCATCGCCGTAGCTGGGTTTTACACAAGTGGATATGCTGAGAAACTTTTGTGAGATTATGGCTTTGAATATCGCGTGGAACAACTTGAAAAATATACAGCAAACGCCACCAAACTCGATTGGAATGATTTATCTCATCTCATCTCATTATCTGAAACCGCTTAATCCAATATTGGGTCACGGTGAGCCGGAGCCTATCCCGGATACACAGGGCGTAAGGCAGGAATACACCCGACGACGGGACGCCAGTCCATCGCCGGGCATTGCGGGACAATTTTAGTCTGCGAGCCAATCAACCTATCCAGGAGCATGCTTTTGGACTGTGGGAGGAAACCGGAGTACCCGGCGAAAACCCACGCGGATTTAGTTAGACTCTAAATATGCATTATTTGGGCCTTTTATTAAGGAGAATGTTCACCATAACAGAGACACAGGGAATTGGTGTCAGTTTCAGTTTTCCAGTTTCGATGCAAAATGCCTTTCTTAAAACAACTAGATGCACAATTAACTAATGCATTGTGCATAATAGGGCGGCGCGGTGGCCCAGTGGTTAGCGCTGACGCCTCACAGCAAGAAGGTCCCGGGTTCGAATCTCTCGGCTCGGGTGTCTTTCTGTGTGGAGTTTGCATGCTCTCCCCGTGTCCGCGTGGGTTTTCGCCGGGTACTCCGGTTTCCTCCCACAGTCCAAAAGCATGCTCCTGGATAGGTTGATTGGCTCGCGAACTAAAATTGTCCCGCAATGCCCGGTGATGGACTGGCGTCCCGTCGTCGGGTGTATTCCTGCCTTACGCCCTGTGTTTCCGGGATAGGCTCCGGCTCACCGTGACCCTATATAGGATTAAGCGGTTTCACATAATGAGATGAGATTGTGCATAATAACCAGAACACTGAAAGCAACGCTATTCCCCTGGCTTCCTGTTATGGTGAACATTTTACCACCAGATATTTGCAAAGGCATACAAACCATAAGGGAGCATATACCACCGGCCCATCAACTTCATTCTATGATCATATTTACCATTGTAATGATGTAGTTTTTCATGGCTCGATGCTTGACGATTACTTCGAAAAATTGCTGTCTCGGGACAGCCACGTCGATCGCTCCCTCTCCCCCCATCGCGATGTTTCGCCTCACACATTGGAGGCATCCTCGGGCACTTTGTGCGTGTGTCGTGTGTGACTCCTATTTAGGTGAAGGTACTATGTATATGTTGTTCAAGTTGCTGAATTGTCAGAAATCTGACAGCATTGTTTGTAAGTTCTTATTACGTCACTCACGTTGATTATTGTTATATGTGTGGAGGAACGTTGATGTGCACAGAGTAAATTGGAGAAATTAATGGCTTACTTTAGTGTGTTCATAGTCACGTGGGGTGACACGAGCTCACATTGACTTGCATACAGTCCTATGCTGATATTCCAAGATAATACAATACTGTGCTCAGTAGATGTGTAAATCTATGCAGAGATTGGCATATATGTTAATAGTCATATTTCAGAGGTTAATATCTGTTTAGTCACATGCTTGCTACAATGAGCAGGTGGTCTGGCTTTTCATAGGTGTGATGCAATTGAAAATCCAGTAATCAAGTGTGTACTAATATATATAATGTTGTTGAGTGATGTATGATGAGAGTGTAACGTTTTGTATTATGTGTCTGTTGTTTAGTGTGTGGAGTTTTACCACATGCCTTCATTCTTTATTAAGTAAAGCAAGTCAGGAGGTTCATCTTGGCTCTGTGTTTATGTGTAAAGAAATAAGCTGGTTAACTTTCTGGATAGCTTTGCAACACACTGCTTAGCAAAGCCATAACATGTAGTCTACACAATACACATTGTAAGTAAAAGGTTGGAGATGCTATACAAATTATCCAACTGGAGCAAGGTCTAGTTTTGCAATATCAGCTTTGCTTCAAATTTAAAAACTAAAACATAAGTTCCTGGTAAAAGTTGGGTTGATAAAAATCACCAATTGAACTGAGTGCAATATGCAAACTAAAAACTAAAACTAAAATTATACTGATGGAAGTTTTCACGGCTCGATGTATGACAATTGATTTCCATAGCTGCTCTCTCAGGATAACCATGTTGTTGGACGCATAATGTGGGAGGCGAAACGTTGTGAGGGAGGGACAGAGAAAACTCGACATAGCTATCCCAAAAGAACAGCTTTAGAAAGCAATTCTCAAAACTAAAATTAAATGAGAATGTAGGACTGGTAGAGTTGAACACAACAATTCCTAAAGCAGCCAAAGGGCTGCTTTAGGAATTGCCGTCCTTTTTATAACAGACATTTCCATGTTGTTGTGACACGGTGGGGTAGTGAATAACTCTGTTGCCTCATAGCAAGAACCCCCGAGTTCATTCCCAGCTCGGGTATATTTCTGTGTGGAGTTTGCATGCTCTCCCCGTGTCCGCGTGGGTTTTCGCCGGCACTCCGGTTTCTTCCCACAGTCCAAAAAACATGCTGCATAGGTTAATTGGCTTGCAGACTAAATTGCCCTCAGTGCCCGGTGATGAACTGACGTCCCATCGTTAGTATATCCCTGCCTTGCGCCCCGTGTCTGCCGGGATAGGTTCCGGCTCACCGCAACCCTGTACAGGACTAAGCGGTTTCTGACAATGGGATGAGATGAGACATTTCCATGTTGTGGTGGCACGGTGGGGTAGTGAGCAGCTCTCTTGCCGCATAGCAAGAATCCCCGAGTTCAATTCCCAGCTCGGGTACCTTTTGGGTGGAGTTTGCATAGTCTCCCCGTATCTGGATGGATTTTCGCTGGGTATTCCGGTTTCCTGCCACCGTCCAAATACACGCTGCTGCCTATGTTAATTGGCCTGCTGAGTAAACTGCCCTAAAAAAGTGTGCCCTGCGATGTACTGGCGTTACATCTTGGGTATTCCCCCGCCTGTCGGCCCGGATAGGCTCCAGCCCCCTGCAAGTATTGATATTGAATGAATGAATTTCCATGTTGTGTAATTTGCAAAAATCATGTTTTTTGGTGTAGACATTGCACACTACAAGGTTTTAACTCTTGAAAGCTCAATAAGACTAATACTCTCAATATTTTGTTCAACTTTACAAGTTTCATAAAACAGAAGAATACGCAAATCTGTTTTACATTTTTATTGTACACTATTAATTTTGATGTCTCAATGAATATACTATTCCCTACTATGCTGTGGTGGATGTGTGATTGTGAGGTTTGTCTGTCAGTGAAAGGTAGCACAGAGGCCCATTCCAAAGTCAACAGAATTACAAAAATAACAAAAACGTGTTCATTGTGGTGCTGAATTGGGTAATGTTGTATGACACACCATCTTGCAATGTAAAAGAATAGAAGACTATAAAACCTCAAATGGCGTATGATACATTATACATTAGGCGTTATGATCCAGAGTATTACTGTAATGTAGTTTCCATGGAAATGGTCATCCTTACAATAATTAGATATACTATCCCAACTGAGTGAGAGAGCAAACCGAGGTAAAAATATATAATAGTAATAGTATTTGCATTACTATAGTGCCTTTCACCCGAGGGTCACAAAACGCTGCACAGACCTATGGAGAGATTAACCTGTCAACAACATCAGAAAGGATTAATTAGTAAAATAATGACCATAAATCAGTTAAGGACATAAAATAAAAATACGTATTTTTTTGAACAAATAAAGGAAGAGAGGAGGAAAAGAGGAGGAACCTATTTTGCCATTGCCAAGATTTTGGGTATCAGGGCAGGAGCGCGGCGATAGCACCTGTTCCCCACAGCAGGAATATAATGACACTTTAACAAATACACTCCAATTACAGTCAAATAAATTGCAATATACCAGTCAGCTTCCATTAGGAATAGCTGTTTCATTTTTATTTTTAACATGTTTGTATTTTATGTAATCTTGGTAAAATTTGTCGTAAAAACAAAACCAGCAGAAACGTCCAATTATTGTTGTGTTTGTGAAGTATTGTAATTACATTAATCAGCTGTAATGTACTTTGTGCCAGGCTGGCAGAAACTTTGCTCCCTGCCTCTTAGGACTTGCAACATAATACCATTATAATGGCAAAGAAACAGTGGAAGATAGTTATATGGTTTAAAAAAACCGGTGTGCGTCTCTCCTTAGCATGTTTTTTGTGCATAAATTATACTTTGTGTTGCGTGCAAATGAGGTTTTCTCTTTTCTCAAAACACCACAATATGGATGCGGAGAACATTCTAAATAAGTGCACGTTTATTTAAAATATAGAAGAATTTACTATGAAAGCCATGATGGCCACTAATACCAGTAGTTTGTTTTGAAAACAAGTTTCATGCAAAGTACAAATAATTTGCAATTGCAGAGAGAGCCGATAATTAGCATTGTTAATCATTCATGCCAACATGGCTTGCACGAAAATGAATGAGACAAAGACAACTTTTTGGCCATGGTTGCTGACACATCAATGCAATGAAATGACAAAACCACTATTGCTGCTTAGTCAACGCAGGATTCGAGCATTACATAACCGCCTAAACGTATACGCTTTTAAGATTACTACAAAATGCTATATTGTTTAATGCTATATGGCAATCGAACAAGCTAATGGATGGCAGATCTATTCAGATGTTGTTGACATACTCTTCTCTCCATAGCTCTGTGCAGCGCTCTGTGACCCTCCGGTAAAAGACGCTGTAAAAATGCAATTATTATTATAATTACACGTGCTATTGTAATGCCATGGCTGTCACGCACCCCACACCCAACACGGATGTAAAACAGAGGCCCGCACTGGTGCACCCTGAGACCATGACTGTGGGTTTTAGACCGGAACCATCGCAGGAGGGAAAAACGTCAAGGTTTTTCTCAGGGAGTGGGGATTGGATCGCTCGGGGCACCGCCAAGGGTCAGGTTCCAGCGAGCGTGGTTGCGCCCTCAACAAGCTAATTTGCTATGTTAGGGAGAAGGGGGACTGACCGGTTAGGAGCTTAGTTACTGATGTTGGATGGAGATGACGGGGGGGGGGGCAGGAGGACCAATAGGAGAAAGCGGCCCGCATGTGAGTAGGGAAGAGAGAAAAAGACACGGCTGCTGTTGAGCAGTGGGGAGATGACCACTGGAGTGTGCGGAGAAGAGACAGCGAGAAAGACGACCGCGAGAGTACATGGGAAGACACATGGAGCTGAGAGACAGAGCGGCTGGGAAGGGAAGAGACAGAGAAATACGTGGCGGAAGGAGTGGTGGCCATTGTTCTGGGTGAGTGCGGGGATGCAGGGAGGAGATGGGAGACTCTCAAAGAGATGGATCGCGTCGGAGAGATAGACTGTAAAACACCGAGAGAGAGAGCCACAGCGAGATATGGAGAGAGGTAGATGGGGATAGTGATAGAGAGACAGAGAGACGGGCGTGTGTGTAGGGGGGGAGACATGCAGACGCACAGGAGGGAGCAGCGGCCATTGTTAGGAGAGAGGAGCAGGGAGATGCAGGGAGAGAGAGAGTGCAGGGACAGAGGAGAGGCATTGAGAGGAGAGAGAGAGAGAGATGGGAAAGCGAGGGGGCTGAGAGGGACGAAAGGAGGCAGCGTGAAGAGTCAGTGGAGGGGTGAGAGAAGTGGCTGCCATTTGCAGCGAGACAGAGTCGACAGGGGGGGAGCGGCCGCCATTTGGTTGGCAAGGAGACAGCCCAGAGAAGAACCAGACTGCGGTGGAGAATAAAGTTGGCTCCATCACTTATCATGTGTATGGTAGCCGTATCGCCAGTGAGTGTGAGGATTGATGGTACAGCGGTTAGCGCACTGTGTGTCTGTGGAGAGTGGTGGCGCAGCGGTTAGCACACTGTGTGTGTATGGGGAGCAGTGGTGCAGCGGTAAGCGCACTGTGTATGTATTTGGGGAGCGGTGACGCAGTGGTCAGCACGCTGTAAGTTGGGGGGAACGGTGAGCAGGCACACAGGGAGCGCTGCATGGTGAGCAGTGAGCATGGTCGTACAGCAGCTCGGGCGCGCGGTGCATGTGCGCATAGACAGTGGAAACCAGTGCGATCGTCACGTGCACAGCACATGCTAGGCTGGTAGAGGTCATGGTCAGGATGGAGCACAGAGATGTGCAAGTTGATGGGGCTCCCCCGGGCATCCTCCCAGTGGGATGGGAGCTAGGGCTGGAGGGCAGCGACCCCTACACACCTAACAGGACCTGACCCTTCAGTCTGTGAATGTTATTATACAGCATGATGTCACCTTCTGATGCTGAGAAGATAAAACACATCTGGACTACTCGCTGGTATGCCTGCATTCCTGATTAATCGTCTCCAACGTGTGCAGAATGTGGGTGCAACAGGCCTCACCCGCACACTCATTCATGATCACAATATCCCAAGTACTGGCGTCTCTCCACTGGTTACCGGTTAAATACAGGATTAAATTCAAGATCCTCCTTCTCACCTATAAGACTATAACTGGCGCTGTTCTGACATACATCTGTGACCTATTTAAGGCACCCTTCTCAACACGATAACTTCGATATTCCAATACGGACTTGCTGTATATGCCCAGATCTCACCTCCACTTGATGGTTAACAGAGCATTCTCATGCTCTGCTCCAAGACTCTGGAATGCCCTTCCATTGAAGAATCCGTCAGCTGAGTCCCTGGACATCTTCAAATATTGTCTCAAGACTCACTTGTTCCGTAAGGTTTTGAAGTCCTCTGTTTGTTGTGCTAGCTTGCACCTGCCCAGGAGCACTTATTCCTTCCTTCATTTGTTTAGCAATTTTTTTTATCTCTTATTGAATGTCCTTGTCTGATTAATAGCCAATATTTGACTTTCAATTGCTCTACTTTGATGTAGTTGTTGTTGCTGACGTGACGTTCTCTTTAGAGCTCTGTGCAGCACTTTGTGGCCCGCGGGTGATATGCGCTTTAGAAATGCAAATATTATTATAAGTTATGTGCATGAAATACCGATACTGCTACACTTTATGGTTTTAATTGCAACATGCAATATCAAGTTCATGTGAACGCCATTAATAGTCAATGCTTTCTGCCAGCCGGTTAAATATGGTGAAGCAACTATAAAAAAAGGGGCACACAATCAGAAAAACACATACATATGAATCCAGAGGAGGACACTTGCGAGAAAAACAATGATTGGTCGACGACCAACAATGTTTAACATTGTACTGTACGCACTTCACAACACAAACACATTAATCACTTTTGACTAATGCATTGCTTCGGAGTATGTGACTTGTGGTAGGTCTCATTATCTGAAACCGCTTAATCCTATATAGGGTCACGGTGAGCCGGAGCCTATCCTGGAAACACAGGGCGCAAGGCAGGGATACACCCGTCGACGGGACGCCACTTGTGGTAGGTGACTGACAATAATTTCAATAATGTTTGCTGATTGGCTGGCGCAAATAACTACTGTTTGCGGGGTGATGGTAAAACTGAGACCACTGGCCCTATATTATAAATTAGTACATGGCGAGTGTGCAATTGCCATTAAAGTTGAAGTCGTTTTCCATAAACGTTATGGCCTTATACAAAGTCCATAATGTAAAAAGTTTTCGATGTGTTTCGAATAAACTAGAGGCAATATGTCCAGGAACAAAAATTCACTTGGACCATCGCATGTGACGGCTCAGCGGGAGTACTACGTCTGCCGCTCGTTGCACAAGTGTATGGTTATAATCCAGTGGCCGCCCTGGTCATTACTGTGGGTGTACTGATCAAAATAATACTACTCTGCGTCTACTTCAACACTGGATGTCAGAGTAGGCCACTGTACGCCGGCGTCAGGCTCCATACCTGCCAGATCCGAAATTTACACCACATGTTTCTCCCCCCTAATGACAGACTAATGTCCCGAGGTCACTCTTGCAAAAGGAGATTATCGTGGTTGAATTCTCACCTGATGCAATGTTGCTATACACGCATGTTATTGGTAAAACACGTTAAGTGACTGCGTGCATAAAACAGATGAAATGCACAGCACCGTTATTTTGTACAACACCAACGTGTGCTTTTTCATACATCTACATCTTTTAATTGTATGTGTACCGGCAAGGTCTCTGAACAATCCTGTATTCCCATTATGAATTTGCCTTGTTTACGTGACCTTTCAAAGCACGAAAACATCTGTGGCTATTTATAACAAGAGCTATCTATGCCTTTTCATTGCACAGACATAGCAGGAATAGACGCAATTTACCCTGTGTCTGCCACTGAGACATTACAGATAACAATCACAGTGGACTGTGATAATGCAAGACGTTACTTTGAGAGTTTGGCATCGTCACTCTGCGTGTGCTATTTTACACTGCTTAGCCATACGTGTATGCAGAGTAGATAAAGGGCAACTTGGACGTTAAGCGAATAATAGACTGTGCAATGTCCCACTGTAGCTAGCAAGACACATTGGGTCGCAGTCAATTCCCACATCTATCAGACACATCTACGGGGCATTACAAAGAGGACACTTGTCTGGTAAAATGCATACATTGTTGTCTGTGTAATGATAGGAGAAGGGACTGCGTTTCACACCTAAGTCCATATGCCATACTTAGCTTCAACAGACAGTACAGTTATTTTTGCACGTCGGAACTATTGGGCACTGTGCCTAATCCCTCACTATCAAACGGCCTAGTGATCTCTGTCACTTGATCCAGCCGTCATATATGGAGGATATATTGTATGAAATATGCTGCATTATTAAATCGTTCTCGAGAATTGTTTTCAAGAGCTGCCGTTTCAGGATAGCCATGCCAAGCTTTCCTCCTCTCTCGGCCTCCCACACAGGCATCACTAGGTTAATTATGCCTCGGGACTAATGATGCCTCCAACGTGAGAGGGGAAACGGCACAAAAAAGAGGAATGCTCGACACGACTGTCCTGAAAGAGGAGCTCTTGAGAGCAATTCTGATATGTCAAACCATGAAATCCTACACAAATAAACCACGTTCTTAGCTTGATTTTTTTTATCTGTCAGCGAGATTATTGCATGCACGTAACTTGAGGTTTCACGTTCACTTTACAGATCATTATACGATATCTGTGCAGTGAATTAAATCAAATACCCGTAATGAATCAAAGTATTACCCTACTAAAGTGCGTGTGAAGTGGTGCTCACCCTTCAATGGGCACCTGATCTGGTGATGGAAATTCATCAGTCCTATGAGGGGCACCAGTCTTTTCATAGGGCAACCAATGTTGACTTCCCAAATGATGCCACACGTATTCTGTCAAAGGCCACTTGTTTTTTTTTAACAGGCATTATAATGTATTTGCGGAGTGTCTGGCAAATGTTGGCACCGGCTGAATGCATGTCTGCCTTCCCCTCACTGCTCTGCGGTTTCCTCATAACTCTATAATGATAAAAGTCGCCCCCGATAAGGGTATCTGCTAAATAATAATCAATAATAATTTGCCCTATGTGTGTCCTCAAATCCATGTTCGTTTCTCTGTCTCTCAATGTAACATCAAACTTAACTCTCTCAAAGTCTCCTTTGACTTTGTTGTTTTACTTTGTTCCATTTTTTTATTAATATTCATGTTTGGCTGAATATCCAATTGCAGGTAGACCACATTCATTAAAATGTATTTTACTTGTGGGAACAAACATGTTGTAAAGCGCTGCAGAATAATTGTAATACAATTTGTAACAGGGCGGCGCAGTGGCCCAGTGGTTAGCGCTGTCGCCTCACAGCAAGAAGGTCCCGGGTTCGAATCTCTCGGCTCGGGTGCCTTTCTGTGTGGAGTTTGCATGCTCTCCCCGTGTCCGCGTGGGTTTTCGCCGGGTACTCCGGTTTCCTCCCACAGTCCAAAAGCATGCTCCTGGATAGGTTGATTGGCTCGCAGACTAAAATTGTCCCGCAATGCCCGGCGATGGACTGGCGTCCCGTCGTCGGGTGTATTCCTGCCTTACGCCCTGTGTTTCCGGGATAGGCTCCGGCTCACCGTGACCCTATATAGGATTAAGCGGTTTCAGATAATGAGATGAGACAATTTGTAACATGCGCAAATCCGTGCTTGGCCAAAGACTAGACGTGGATACTGGGGCGTGGAACCGAACTCAGTGTCAGAAAGCCTGATGAGAGAGGTGGTGTTCAGGTTTTTATGTCGAGGTTGTGGTGGTTCTGTCAAAGGTGCAGAGCAAGGCTGTTCCGGGTTCTAGGTGCGGATGTGTAGAAGCGTCGTTCTGCATTGTTTGTTTTTGGAGAGATTAATGCTAAATTTTGTGTGGAGTTGCAGAGAGTGTTTGAGCTGCTTGCGGTGGGTGAGTGAGTTGCTTGGCAAGCTAATGGATGTGTCCTGAGCGTATGTCTCGGGGATAGAGTAGTGCGGTTCTGTAAATGAGTCGCTGATGTATTGGTAGCCAGTGTAAAGTGCGCATGCAGTCGATGCTGCTAAGTAAGTCTCTCATCTCATTATCTGAAACCGCTTAATCCTATATAGGGTCACGGTGAGCCGGAGCCTATCCCGGAAACACATGGCGTAAGGCAGGAATGCACCCGACGACGGGACGCCAGTCCATCGCCGGGCATTGCGGGACAATTTTAGTCTGCGAGCCAATCAACCTATCCAGGAGCATGCTTTTGGACTGTGGGAGGAAACCGGAGTACCCGGCGAAAACCCACGCGGACACGGGGAGAGCATGCAAACGCCACACAGAAAGGCACCCGAGCCGAGAGATTCGAACCCGGGACCTTCTTGCTGTGAGGCGTCAGCGCTAACCACTGCGCCACCGCGCCGCCCTGCTAAGTAAGTGTGTATGCATAATCACTCTTCCTTGTTTCATAGTGTATTAAGTGTAATCCTTGAATAAATGGGAATACAAGAAAGATCTTGAAGTGACATATATTAAAGCATGGTTTTGCATTGTAATAAACAGTGCACGGATCAACAGCGAGACAGTGCCGCAAGTGGAGACAGTCACTTTAACCCAGACACAATTTGATTTCTCAGCTAATTATTTCTTGTCTGAAAAACCGTCTGTATCGTAAACACGTGTAAGAAAATTGGTTCGTCGCGAAGGGGGCGTTTGATTGGTTGGGGTAAACGAGGTCGAGAGCTAATGCACGGGACTGCCCGAGAGAAAGGAAACTGAGACCCAACTCCCGACTCCAAGACCCATCAGGCGCCGAGACAAACGGCGAGAGAGAGACACGGCCGAGCAATTCGCCGCAGCTGCAGAGCATACACTGTGGTTCGAGAAGAGCAGTGACGATCAAGCGACCTGCAGACTACTCAGACACTGGCGACCGACTACTGCAGACGAACCACCGACCACTGCTGTGTCATGACCTCGCATCACCCCGACGGGCGCGGTAGAGCAAGCGCTCTCGTTGCGTCGAAGGCACATGCACACTCATACACCCGCGAGCGCGCGTTGTTCTATAAACCTGAAAGCATAACAAGTTCGCAGCAGTATCGGTAATATGTTGTCTCACATAACAATGCATCACGGCGTGGCACAGTACAAATTGTGTGACGCAGACTAGACAAGCGACAGGTTACAGGTTGTGCTGTAATATGTCTAGGGTTATTAAAGTCATGCCGTTCGTTCAAACCGCCACTTGACCTGGTTATTTGTGCAGTTACGTAAGCTGAGGCATCTCACCTCCGCTTTCTGCCCTACACAGCCATCTGAAACTCATCTCATTATCTGAAACCGCTTAATCCTATATAGGGTCACGGTGAAGCCGGAGCCTATCCCGGAAACACAGGGCGTAAGGCAGGAATACACCCGACGACGGGACGCCGGTCCATCGCCGGGCATTGCGGGACAATTTTTGTCTGCGAGCCAATCAACCTATCCAGGAGCATGCTTTTGGACTGTGGGAGGAAACCGGAGTACCCGGCGAAAACCCACGCGGACACGGGGAGAGCATGCAAACTCCACACAGAAAGGCACCCGAGCCGAGAGACTCGAACCCGGGACCTTCTTGCTGTGAGGCGTCAGCGCTAACCACTGCACCACCGCGCCGCCCGATCTGAAACTGTCCAAAGTAACTCCTGCTAAAACCGTCTTTACGATGCATAACCATACAAAAAATAAACTATTCCTTTTGGGCAAGATAAATACAGCCCTTAGTTTTCGCTAGAGAAGTTGAGGCGTCACAGGAGAGCTCATTGATACCCTAGAACTGGCACTGTTTGGCATCTCTGTTATATTACCAACTACCCTCTGCATGCTTGAACACCAGTGCTCCTGATGCCAAGTCTTCTTGCCCATTGAAATATTGCACCATTTTCATTAAATTTTGAAATACACAATTCATTTAAACATCTAATTTGTCCACATTTGAATATCGCAACAGCATATAGTTGATCACTGGTTGGTCGCATGTGGTGAGGTAAAGTGTGGGTTGTCCTATTTTTTTTCAAGGTGTCTTACAGCGTGGAACAGTAGGCCAAAAACACAATCTAAAGGTGTTCTGCAGAGCATCCTACATTTATGTTGCATAGACTGCATTCATGTTGCACCGAAATATACATTTCCAGCTGGGCATCGAAATTCCTTTTTCGGCACCAATCTTGCAGAACACACACACACATTCATTGGATCTGAGGAGACAACTGCATGACACATCAACCTTGCCTCAGGGTAGATTCCTGGATTGCACGAAGGTGCCTCCAAGCCTGGCTGTTGATGGCTCACACTGGGATGCTCGACTTGCTGAGGCAGAAAATGCAAAATATCAGGTTAACCAACGGCACGTTGAGATCTTTATGCAAAGACAGCATAAGAATGACCTGCGTAAAGGTGTCGATAACTTTGAGAACTCCATCTCATGCCACTCCTTAATCGTGATGAAAGGTAATCACACCACGATGTATTTCCTGCACAGCCCATTTGCTGAATGCATACGCCGACATACTTTAGTGCATGGTGAAAAAAATATTTCCACTGGACACTGAGTTTCATTTTATCTGATGCACTGGTGAGGTATATGATCGTCGTTATGATTTTCACATGTTTTTATGTAAACGTGTATTGATATTTAATTATTCTCCCAGACAGATGGAACGCAAAATGAATTTTCTAAATAAAATATATGATGTGGCTTGAATTTAAACTGCCGTAATACAGCAAATGCACTCCAATTAATGTTAAACGGTTAACAGTTGAACTTGTGTTAGGCCATACAAAATGCAGCTAATGTGGTCCATGGGCAAAGCTATTTTTGTACAATTAGTTTAAATGTCTCGTGAAAATTGGAATGAAAATATGACCATACAAATATTTATATTCTAACTAAAGTTTTGGTCAAGATTATTGAGACTATTGGGATTAACAACATTGTAAGGCCATAGCCATTTATTTTTACAGTAAAATTACAAAAGTAACACGTTATGTACCCCTCCTTGAACCGCCACCTTACAGTGGTGGAGGGTTTTGTGTGCCCGAATGATCCGA